>CM035122.1:156759172-156819172 GCA_020205555.1 Panax stipuleanatus
TTGTAAGTATTACACTTTGGATAGGACTATTAATCCCAAGTGACTTGTTTATTTTTAAATTTGAGCTTGAGACTATTAGTGATGGGATTAAAAAATAGCTTAAGATATGGGATTAATTAATACCATCTCCTACATGGTATTATAATGCCTACCATTTGGGATTAAAAATTATTGGACAAAATTACCCCTAAACCTTTTCTTAATATTCTATCTTTTCGGTATATCAGTCGATTTATTTTTTCAAAATAATATTTATTGATTATGTATACACTCCCACCCCACGCACCCCCACCCGCCCCACTGCCCTTCCCACCCCCGCCACCCACCCCCAACCCAGTCCACCCCAGCCCACAAAAATTTAAAAAATAATATTTACTAATTATATATACACCCCATCCCCCACTCAAAAAAATATACTAATTACAATTTGATGGTGCTCGACGTGTATGAATCGCTAAGCGTGATACTTTTCAGCTTCTTAATAGGATTCAGAACCGATCTGAATGTGGTTAAAAGAGCAGGAGGACTATCACTTGCTATGGGAGTCACAACTAGCATTTTATCCCTGGCGATCAACATATATGGGCTTCTTGCTCTAAAAAAATGCGCAAGTGATATATACACCCCCCACCCCACCCCCCCCACCCACCCCACCCCCCCCCACTCCACTTCACTTTACGCCTTAGTAGCCCATTTATCTGTTTTGGCCCCGGGCCACAAGTTGAATTACTTTATTTTCATTTCAGCCCACCCCACCCCACCCCACCCACCCCACCCACCCCATCCCACCCCACAAATTAAAAAATAATATTTACTAATTATATATACACCCCACTCACCCCACCTTACCCTACCCCCACCCCACAAAAATACAAAAAATAATATTTACTAATTATATATACACCCCACCCCACTCTACCACACCCCTTCCCCCCACCCCACCCCCCACCCCCCCCACAAAAATAAATTTATTTTACTAATTGTTGGGATATGATTATTTGGGTCTGGCCATGGTGCAGCCCAATCTATTTAATGGTCCGACCCATATGTATTTATTGTGACAGTGAGAGAGTCTTATTAAAATAGGATTGTGTTTCCTTATTATTTGGAGGGATAAGGAGTCCTTCTCCTAGTTGGATTCGAGTAGAGGTGACTTCTATAAATACGGCTACAAGCAAGGGTTGAAGACATTATGAAACACACAGGAGGATATATGATACAACACAAATACACCATATGTACTCCCAATATTATTATGGTGGATTACTCTCTCTCTCCGTGGTTTTTTTCTCAATTGGGTTTCCACGTAATTCTTGTGTTCATGCTTTATATTCTTTTATTTATGTGTGGATTTTCGTGGGTTTGATTTCACAACGATACAATCAAACCGTTGGCGCTGTTTTGGCCCGCCTTTTTGGGTGATTTCGTCGGGCATACAAAATCAGGCGTTAACATTGGCGCCGTCTGTGGGAAAGAAGACACTTGTTCTAGTGTCAGATCAAAATCACCGAATTTATGATATAGCCTACAAAGAAAAGCTAAGTTACTTATTTATTTATTTATTTATCTAAATATTAATGTATATATGCAACGGGTGCATGAAACTATCCTTGATAGTGATACTACTTTACACGAGTATACATTATGTCTGCCCGTTCATATAGAATATATGAGGGGTTTGTATTTGAAGCAACATGATTTATATTATTAAATTTATTCTTTTCATGCCTATTGATGACTATTGTTGCATTGTGTGCTCATACCTAGGCACCTGCCCCTGTAATTGCTTTTTAAATAAAAGTGATGACAAACAACTGGGCATGATACTGCGATTGGAATTAGGCAGACAAAGGATGTGCTTCTGTTGAGCAGTGCCGAACTTGAGCAAACAAGGATCCTGAGCCTTCTGAAAAGATCGAGATCTCACAGGAAGCAATTGAACGCGAGAAAAAAAAAGGAAGAACTAGCAGAGGACGAGGCCAAACTTTCTGAAGAGATTGAGGCCTCCACAAAGTAATTGAACACAATAGAAGATAAAAGTTTTGGGGGTTAATTAAGAGTTCCAGATCCATCACAAATGGCGTTCAGGTGGCCTTGTACTTGATTATCGGAGCTTACGTTTTTCCGCCAGGAGTCTGATCTTTCATATGCTCTCCCTTTGGGTTTTCACAGTTTTGCATTCAACTTTGGGATTGCCATTGGTGTTATTTTTCCTTGGGAAAAATGGATTCTTGAACGAGCTTTCTTCATTGCTTGACAGATTTTTCACGAGGATAAAATTCTACGGCGATTAAAATCTATGAGGATTAAAATTCTACGGCGATTTAAATCCTACGAGGATAAAAATCCCGAGGATAAAAATTCTACGGCGATTTAAATCCTACGAGGATAAAAATCCCGAGGATAAAATCCCGAGGATAAAAATTTCGAGGATAAAATTCCGAGGATAAAAATTCCGAGCAGACTTTTTGGTACTCTCTTATTTATAAGTTCCTTATAAATAAGAGACTAGGGGGCAATGTTGGGATATGATTATTTGGGTCTGGCCATGGTGCAGCCCAATCTATTTAATGGTCCGACCCATATGTATTTATTGTGACAGTGAGAGAGTCCTTATTAAAATAGGATTGTGTTTCCTTATTATTTGGAGGGATAAGGAGTCCTTCTCCTAGTTGGATTCAAGTAGAGGTGACTTCTATAATACGGCTACAAGCAAGGGTTGAAGACATTATGAAACACACAGGAGGATATATGATACAACACAAATACACCATATGTACTCCCAATATTATTATGGTGGATTACTCTCTCTCTCCGTGGTTTTTTTCCCAATTGGGTTTCCACGTAATTCTTGTGTTCATGCTTTATATTCTTTTATTTATGTTGTGGATTTTCGTGGGTTTGATTTCACAACGATACAATCAAACCGTTGGCGCTGTTTTGGCCTGCCTTTTTGGGTGATTTCGTCTGGCGTACAAAATCAAGCTTCAGCTTCAGGAAAATGAAGCAGATGGGTTTCCAACAACTACAACTGAAAAGCAGAGTCTAGTTGAATCTAGCATACAAGGCAGGACTTCGGCAGGGATTTGACACTCGAACCGAAAGGATAAAATCCCGAGGATAAAATCCCTACGGTGATAAAATCCCGAGGAAAAAATCTCTACGGCGATTAAAATCCTACGGCGATTATTTTTCCTACGGCGATTAAAATCCTACGGCGATTATTTTTCCTACGGCGATAAAATTTTACGGCGATAAAAATCTTACGGCGATAAAAATCCCGATGATAAAAATCCCGATGATAAAATCCCGAGGATAAAAATTCCGAGGAGACTTTTTGTACTCTCTTATTTATAAGTTCCTTATAAATAAGAGACTAGGGGGCAATGTTGGGATATGATTATTTGGGTCTGGCCATGGTGCAGCCCAATCTATTTAATGGTCCGACCCATATGTATTTATTGTGACAGTAAGAGAGTCCTTATTAAAATAGGATTGTGTTTCCTTATTATTTGGAGGGATAAGGAGTCCTTCTCCTAGTTGGATTCGAGTGGAGGTGACTTCTATATATACAGCTACAAGCAAGGGTTGAAGACATGATGAAACATACAGGAGGAAATATGATACAACACAAATACACCATATGTACTCCCAATATTATTATAGTGGATTACTCTCTTTCTCCGTGGTTTTTTCCCAATTGGGTTTCCACGTAATTCTTGTGTTCATGCTTTATATTCTTTTATTTATGTTGTGTATTTTCGTGGGTTTGATTTCACAACGATACAATCAAACCGTTGGCGCTGTTTTGGCCCGTCTTTTTGGGTGATTTCGTCGGGCGTACAAAATCAGGCGTTAACACTAATTATATATACACCCCACCCTACCCCACCTCACCCCACCCCACCCCCCACTCCACCCCCTACCCCCACTCAATATTTTTTTTTGATTATGTATACACCCCCAACTGTAAGACCCCAACTTTTATGAATAAAAAATTAAATTTTTTCTATATATTATTTTGAAATAGTCAGGGGTTAATTTGATAATGTGGAATGTTATAGGTAAAATGCGCAAATATTTTAAATAAGCAAGTGGATATAAAATATTTATTGTTGTCAAGGAATATTCGTTTGGTCGTGGAATATTCTTGCTGTCGGAGAATATTCGTACGACGGCGCAGCCAATTGTGGGCCCCATAACGGAAAACTGTCGGATGAAGAAAACAACAAGAATAAGTTTTTTATAAATAACGGCGTAATTGTTACCGTTAACACTGTTGGAATACCCGGTGGTTAAAATTATGTAATACGTGTTGTTGCACAGTAGTACACGATATTGCACAGTATTTTATATTATTGTTATTTCAATAATTGTTACTGCACAGTATTTTCTATTATCAGATCAATAATTCATATTATTTGAACAATATTATTAGATAGCATTATTGACAATGTCTAAGGAAGTTCTGTCTAGGAGGGCTTATTTAATTACGCGCCAGTAAGAAAAAATCCTTATCGGAAGGCCCCCTCTTTCCTTAAACGGCCTAGTTGTCAATATTGTAGTTCTGTAATATTATTTGTGAATAATTAATTATTAATTTATATAATAAAAAAATATTTATTTTTGTGGATATAAAAGAAGGAATTAGTGCTGAGGTGTTTTTATCAGTATTTTGGTGTGGAAAATCATCCATTTTGGATTTCGAACATTTTTTGTTTGAAATTTGGAAAAATTTTCTTCTGCAAAGTTGTAGAGAATTAAATTTTCTATGAAAAGGACATAAGATTCAAATTTTTCTGATAAAAGGGCTATTTATTATGAATTATTGAAGTTCCGGAATAATTAATTTTTAGGGATATAAATATTTTTAAAATAAAATTATTTTTTTATGTTGGTGGTCCCCACAGGTGGTGGCTGGTGAGTTTGGTCAACAGGTGGGCGGAATTTTTTTTTTAAAATTATTATTTTATTAAATTTTCTGCTTTGGCGTTCTAAGCATTTTTCTATAAAATAGGGTGCTAAATTAGAATTTGAAAATCACACCAGAATCATAAGTTTATTTCTCTATAATATCGAGCGTATTTTTGTGAGTAATTCGATACTTTGAGTGTTGCTATTCAGTGCAAGTTTCCTTCAGTATTATATCCGATATTCCAGTCAGAAGTAATGTTCCTTTGAAGTAAGGGATGTTATTTTCTTCGTAAATGATGTTATTTCTTTTAATATCATTATACCGAAATGTGGATATGAATTTTATTATGAAATTTTTACCTTTTTATGTCGGAGTTACTATTAACGTATACGGCACTATTCACGAATACGGTACTATTCACAGAAAAATTAAATTTTTTTTTCTTTGTCCAAGTTGGCTATTATGGTTCCTATCTTTGATTGAATCCAACTTTTGATCTTCATTCTTAAATTTTGCTTCACAAATAATTATTATGGAATATTCTTGAATTTGGATAAACTAAATTACGAATCCATAATTTTTGTCCTTTATCTCACTAGATTCGTTCTTTAAAATATTTTTTATCATCTTCAGCCTCAAATGGTGATATAAAAGAACATCTTTGGCCTGTAGTGTAAAGATGAATGATTATTTGATGAGTATCTTTGGCCTGTAGTGCAAAGATGAATGATTACCTGCTGAATATCTTTGGCCCGTAGTGCAAAGATGAATATTTGACTCAAGATATATATTGATTGATGTTACAGGGATAAAATATTGATTATGAACTTTCAAATCATAGAAGATAGTAGACATTATTTTCTATTTAATTTTTCTGATGCATTGTTATTTCCGCTGTAGTTGTTGATCTAAAACTTGTTGTCCATAATATTTTATCTGATTTGTTGAAGACTAACGATAAATTATTTTTCATTATTTTAGTCATAATATTCTTTACTGTGATAGTTGAGCTCACCCTTTTCATCTATTGTTCTCTTCAAAAAATGAGAATGTCGCAAGGACTAGTCGGGGGGACAGAGTGATGGTCCGAGTTAGAGCAGTAGTAGTCCTCACTATTTTTATAAAATAATGTGATAATAATTATAATGAGGACTTAGTTTGAATGTTTATATTTTTTTTACATATTTGTATTGACACTCACAGTTGTGTGGTCGTATTTTGCACGACCGTGTGATATAAAAGTTACATTTGAATTCTGTACCATGTATTTGGCGATTCAGAATGGGTTGGTTGGATTGAACCTATTATGGGGGCGTCACACCAACCCACCCACTCCACCACCCCCACCCCCACAAAAATTTAAAAAATAATATTTACTAATTTAAAAGTTTTTAATTAATATTTCATTATTTTTTAATTTATAAATAAGTTTAAAATATGTTATTATTGGTAAGGGTATAATAGTTTAAACGATATTTTTTAATCCAATTCTTTAATTAATCCTGAAAAAAACAAACATAATATGGAATTATTTTAAGATATCTCATGAATAATTCCATAAAAAATAAACATGTGATTAGGACTATTTAATCCTAGGATTAATAGTCTTGGATTATAATCCCATGAATTATAATCCCGGGATTATAATCCTTGCAAACAAACATAACTTTAGATTATATAAAATGAAAAATAATTTTAAAAAATTATTTAAAATGAGATATATTAAGAGATGAAGAGAGTAGTTTGTGGTAAGAAAAAACACTAATAATTTGAAATTTGAAAAAACACTGGAATTTATGTAGAATCATGTCATCTCTGATTTTACAAAATTTTAATGTAGAGGAACCAAAAGTTTGAGTAACTTCCTTAATTAACAACCGAGGGAAAAAGTAGTGGAGTAATTGATACTAATAAGTTAGTAGTATAACTGTGGAAGCGGATTTAGACATTAATTTTATAAAGAAAAGTCAGAGATGAGGGCCCCGTCTGTATGAGAGAGATTGAGGCTATGTTTAGTAAGGAGTAACTACTACTACTACTACATACTACCATAATAACTAGATACATTAATTTTGTAAAATCAGAGACGTACATATATTTTGGGCTCAATCTGTATGAGAGAGATTGAGGCCACGTTTGGTGTACATACTACTAGTCTACTACGACATACCAAATACTATCCTGTAAAAGATTTGAAGTGACGAATCTGAAGCGACAATGGTTATCCATTGTATACTTTTACACAAACAGAAAAATTAGATATAAAAATTAAATCGAAAAAATAAAATAAATTTGTTCTCGAATAAATAGATAATATAATCTATTTATTCACAAGAACAAATTTATTTTATTTTTTCGGCCCAAATACAATTTTTCTGTCGGCATGGCATATACTTATGCTGATCCATTTCGCAATACCTATTATTTTGAAATAATATTACTATCACATAAAAAGTTTCACATAATGGTCACATACACATACATACAAACTATAGACCTCACATATCAGGCGGGAACCCATATTTTGTATGTGTGTAGGTGACCATTATGTGAAATTTTTTATGTGATAGTAGTATGGTTGATTATTTCGAAAATTTCCGGACTAAGGCCACGTCTAAACAAGTCACACGACACGCGTCAACAAAAAGAGACGTGTCACTCATTTATCGCCACCGCCATGCAAACTGGCCCCACCCCGATTATGTGTGTCTTTCTCTCTAGAGATTTGCTCTCTTCTAAATAGAAACCACACTTATTCATTCTTAATTTGATCTTTTTTTTTAACCAAACCAAAACAAAACTCTGTTTTTTGAAATAAATTTTGAGTGGAGAAGTTCCAACAATGGAAGAATCACATTTAACCCGAACTGACGCCCATCATTACGAACAACAAGACCCTCATGACTATAACCCTGCAGGGTTGCACCCAGGTATATATATTTGTAACTAGAAACTACTAGTAATTCGTATTGTAAGTTTGTTTACCTATTATTATATATTGTGCGTGCAGAAGTGTATTATTTTACGTACCTATTCTATTCTATATCTATTTTGGTTTGAGTAGTAGAAGGTGAAGACGAGAACCATCACGAGAAGAAATCAGTACTAAGGAAAGTGAAAGCAAGGCAAAGAAGATTAAGAATACACTCACGAAGCATGGTCACGGTCACGACCACGATGCATACGGAGACGATCAGGACGAAGATGATGAAGACATGGTGGAAGATCCTCAAATCCATGGTGCACCAAGTATATATACATATATATATATATACATATATATATATATATACATATATATATATATATATATATATATATATATATATGTTCACTACTATACGTACTAAACGTTCAAGAATAAGTATGGAGCAACAGGGTTAAATAACGAAAAATTAAGTTATATCTACCCAACATGTGGATAGATAGGGCAGGAGTTAGTAAGAGTCTCACATTACTTAATTTATTTCATTGTTTTGAATTTCACATTGGTCGATATATAAAGGGACATTTGCACATATGCTTTTGGTGTTTTTATATTTTCACATGATTTGGGACCCATTATATATTTATGTGAGAGAACAATATCAAAAATACATGTCAGTTCCCTATATAAATTATACAAAAACAAAATATAAATATTGTAGAGTATTGCATAGAGAGGACATAAATACCGGTAATCTATTTCTGCCTGTGTTTTTTGGGGCTTGATACATGATGTGCAAATAGATATATTCATAAATTATTGTTAAGTGTGTGCAGTTTTGTTGTTAGACATCCTATGCCAGACATGTTTTTTTTTGGTATTTCACTGATTTGATACTTCACCTGGTCTTAATTAATGACTTGCAGTATATGAATCAGCCGCGGTTAGAAGTGCAGTTCTGGGTCCAATTGGCCAACCCCAGGCTAATTTGGAAAGACCCTCTGTGATGTCAGAGGATCGTTATGATCCTAAAATGACAGATCCACCAGTTAGGCAGTTTAACCAGCAGCAGGAGGAAGACTACGGACAACCCAAGGGTATGTTTGGTGGATTAACGGCAACGGACGAGGTACATCATGTGCCAGAGGATAAACATGTATCGTTTTCTAGTGGAAATTACGATATTGGGATTCATAATCCTACCGAGAAAAATGTATATGGGCAACAGGAAAGTCTGGGCCAAGAGAGGAATAAAATTGGATTTCCAACTGCCGTAGAAGGAATCCGTGGGTCGACCGGAAAAAATATTACTGGGCAAGGCCAAAATTTGGGAGGACAGATGGGTAGAATTGGAATGGATACTGGCATGGAAGAGGATCCTCACGGCCCCAATGTCGGAGATGTTCCCACACATGTTCAGGCCAAAGCCACCGATCCAAATGGTAGAGGTATGGTGCAGCATGTAATAACTTGAAAGTTAAGCTCCATAATTTACTTGCATGTCATGTATTTAACGTCTAATATTCCCTGCATTTGAAAAATATGAGCTTTACTTTGTTTGGTTGGCTTTTTATTTTAATATATAAAACTATAAAACATAAGGTCTACCCCAAACATATTTAGACATCCGGGGAAAGTGTGTGCGGTTTTTAACCACCCTATTTATTGGTTGACCAAAACAAAACATTAAACAATCTCACATACTTGTACACCATCTTAAATTTTAGTCCCTAATTTAAGATTGAAAACAAAATTATCCAGAAAAATTATGTCTAGATCCTTTAAAACCATCAATGCGCATGCAGTGAAATCATAATCAAAATATAGATTTGTTGCATGCAGGTAGCGAGGAAGTTCCAGGAATCACCCCAATTCTTCGCTCACTTGATAAAATGGGGATTTATGACAAACCTGAACAAAAACCAAAAGCAGGGGAGAATTTATACACCGGAAGCCATGACCAGTTTGGTCCAGAGCCACTTAACCATGTCCCCACAAATTACGATCCTAACAACCCTCAAGACTTACCGCGCAACACATTGAGTGGAAACCCGTCAGGCCAGACCAGCACCTACACTGTGAAACTCACATATGCCGCTTCCTCAATTGCTGATGCAGCAGAATCTGGTAAAAATGTGGTTGCTTCGAAACTCGGCTACAGTGGGAATGAAAGCGCAGGAGCACCACAGCAGGAGCTGCACGGACAAGGAGACACTACTAAGCCGGCCTCTACAACGGATTATGCACACAAAATTGCGGCCACGGTGACAGACATTTGCACCGGTGTATGGAAAGGTTGCAGGTGCAGGGACTACAATAGTGTCAAAAGTGCGAGGCAGTGGAACTCGAACTGATCCTAATGAAGGGCAAGATGAAGGAGTATAGGTGAAGGAGTATTTGGCTGAGAAATTAAAGCCAGGGGAGGAAGATAAGGCGCTCTCGGAGATGATTACTGGCAGTTTTATTAAACACAAGGCGGAGATTGAGAAAAAGACAAAGGTAGGGGAGGCCGGAGTGTGTACTACTGGAGGAGGAGGGCGGGGAGTTTCGGAGGTGATAAAGGATGCCCTTCATAAGAGGGAACCAGGGGGCAGTGGAGATAGAAAGCCGATGGGGAAAGTGACGGAGTCGGAGGAGGTGGGCAAGCGGTTGGGTGCTGGAGGGGAAGAGGGTGGTGGTGGAAAGGGTGTGGTTGATAGGGTTAAAGGCGTGTTTGGTTCTTGGCTTGGAGGAAAAGGTGGTGAGACGCAGACTAGTCCGGGGACAACTTATGGTGAGTTAGATATTATGCTCTTATAAATTAAATTGCTCTATTATGTATATAGTGTGCTAATATATGCGTGTATTTGTTTATTTTTGTGATCAGCTGGTGACAATGACAGTGGAGAGAAGAAGGGTTCAGGGGTGGAGTAACTGAATATTTGGATGTTAGAACTTGCGTCTCTTCAAGTCTACAGCTTGTTGTTATATGAAACTCCGTAATATTTATGTTTTTCGGCTTTCCCTTGTTGTAATATTATGGTAAATGTCGTACAAATGAAAAATGGGACTTGGTGTGTATGGTCTCTATATCCGTCTTCGGTGTGATTTGGTGGACTTGTTGGTCTTAAGTGTTTTCTAGGTGTAATTATTGTGTTTTTTTTTTTGTTGTGTGATGGATTGATTTGGTTTCTTAATTAAAAAGTAAAGAACTGATATTTTCACATAAAAATTGATATTTTTACATGATCTCTCTCACATATGAATAGTGAATGAGTAAGATTTAATATCATTTTATGTGGAAATATCAGAAATTACGGTAGCAAACTTAGACGAGATTGGTTAGTTTTTTGTTTTGTTTTTAAATGTCTTCAATTTAGAAAGATATGAATATAAGTAGAATGGAATTTTAATAAAATTTTAAGCTTTCAACTTTTAAGTGAATTTAAAGTATACTTTTCATCCAATGAGCAAGAATACGAACCTTTACAATAAATAGGAAATGGAACTTTAATGTTTTTCTTTTTCGGGAAAAAAATAAGTAGCACAAATGTAGCCTTTTATGTGAACTCTTTGTATATTTTTTATCATCCTCTCCATTTTTTATGAGCATGATATTACATTCCAATACATTTTAAATTTAGACCATAAAATGGACTCTCCATTTTATTTGAAATGGAGAGGATCTTAATTCCATGTTTACATACCTTAATAGCCTTAATTCGTGTTATGCGTTAAACTGACTTAAAGAGTGAGAATTAAGATATTGATTCGTTGATTTCTTTTTCTTTTTTCTTTTTTCAAGTTATATATTATCCTCTTTCTGTTAGAGAAGAGTTCGTTTTAATTTTACTTTCCAAATTATTATAGTATGTAAGAGGTAGATATGAATCAAATATATATTTTTCTTATAAGTTTATAAATTACGCATACGGGACTCTTAATATAAAATATTTGTATTATATTCCCTTCCACTTCCACTGTGCTCAAAATTCAAAATGATGGCTTAAGTGATAAAAAAAATTTATCATAAAAAACATATTTAAAGTATACAAGTCAATTAAATTTTGTTACATTCACCTTTAGTCATAGGAATTTCTTAACATGTGCCCTAAGAACACATGCTAAGCACACAGTTCAAGAGAATATAGCTTTGAATTATGTACTTATTCCCTTGAACTTGATGCAAATACAAAAATCAAGAGAATATGCACACAATTCAAGAGAATATTCTCTTAAATTGTGTGCTTAACATGTGCCTTTAGAACACATGTTAAGAGGACCTTAGTCATATTACATCTTAATTAAATAGTAAAACATTCGTATCACAAATGTATAACTCCAATTAATTCACTCTTTTCTTCACAAACTCTGAAGTCAATTAAAGCAACTAACACATATAACAATACAAGTGTAAAATGAAAACTAAATTTATAGTAATACCATTTTCTTTTATTTGACTACCTTAATACGTGTGAACTTTATATTTAAGTTATTCCGAAGAGGGATGTGATATATATATATATATATATATATATATATATATATATATATATATATATATGAGACGGATTAATTGCATTATGTTTTTTACATAATTTTTGATTTTTGGAATTGAACATTCTTAATGACTAAGATTAAAGCTGATTTTTAATTTATACACTATAACAACCTATATGAATACATATATTGTCATAATATTGGTGATAACTAACCAAAATTGCTTTAGACATACATACTTGCTTCCATAGCATTTGTATAAAATTATACTAAAGTTTGGTTAGTTATTACCAATATTATGATAATATATGCATTCATATAGGTTGTTATAGTGTATAAATTAAAAATCAGCTTTAATCTTAGCCAGTAAGAGTGTTCAAAACCAAAAATAAAAAAATTGTGTAAAAAATTATGTAAAAAATATAGTGCCATTGATCCGTTCCCATATATATATATATATATATATATATATATATATATATATATATATAAAACATAGCGTTCTTTTTACCAAAGAAAAAAAACATAAATTATCAAATTTGGTATCTAATTATAGATAATGGAGTACCCTCGTAATTGATTATATAAAAGTATTACAAAAAAAAATAATATTTATATACTTCTTATTGTATTTCTATATTCATTCCGCTTGACATTCGATCCATATTTAGCATTTCATGAATACCAAGACGACATTTCATACAATGTTTGTGAGTTTTGAGGGAAAAAAAAAGTGGGGGCTAAATTTTTTACCAATAAGTTTATTCTTAATCAATCTAAAAGATACATATAAAGTAAATTTTGATGTATATTATTGAAAAGATAATCTTGAAAATAGCGAATAATCTATTAAATTTATTTTCACTTTTACTTAAATTTTTTCCGGTTTAGAGTGAAAACTTTGAGAGGAAGGAAGGTTATTTTCTAATTTTTATGGAGTATTTTTATTAAAATCCTTTTAATGAAATTAGAGTTGGGGAACTTCTTTTCCCTACTTTCTCTTCTTTTCATTTCTTGCAGTTTTTAAAACTGTCACAAGCACAAACAACAGTGTCACCGTTACTAAAGAGCGGCCGAATTCTTTCATTTCCGTCCCAAATTCTTCGACAATCGAAGACCTCCTCGGAGAAGACTACCTTCGCCGCACAAACAGCTCGACGTAAGGTCAGTTATTGGTTCCTCTTACTAGCGACACTAAACCCGCATATACCCTCTATAAATCCCTAACAATTAGCGAAGATATATGGTCTGTTTCCTCAACTTGATTAGAGTCTCTTTGGAATATGGATTTTGTTGTCGATAACGGAAGAGTATACAGTCTCCTTGAGTGAGTGTGTTTATTTTTATCCAAACATTGCCTATTTTTTATTCTGTTTGATGGGCATCTCTCAATTCATTGGAAGGCCAACGTGGAAGCTTTTTGTAGTTTGTTATCAAATTCTGTGGGTGGGTTTGTTAGAAATTAAAGAGTTACAGATATAATGGATATTCATCAATTCTTGGTAGACTCTCGCCATGTACACTGTGGCTCTATTTGGGAAGAGGGTCATGCATAGTTTTTCTTATTTTTGCTGCATTTCGCGTTCACTGTGCAGCCGTACCACAAATGGTGGTGGAGTGGATGATGGATTTCAATGGGTTGAGGAGTATTTGAATGTAAATTGGAAAGATTCAGATTTTATTTCCGGTTTGGATGAAGAGCCAATCACTAACGAGTCATTAGGTTCTTTGGGAGCTAGTGGCAGCTATGAAGGACATTCCCAGCCAAATTTCTCTGTTAGAAGGAGTTTCTTGGAGCAGGCAAGAAATGATGCTAAAAGGGCCATTGAAATTCTTCATCAAGATGGTCCTGGGTTTGATGCAAAAGCAGCTTTAGATGATATGCAAATAAGGATTTCGGGACTCCTCGTGAGAGAAGTTTTATTGGGAATTTTGACCAATATTAATTATGCAAATAAAATCCGATATGCGAAACTGGGCTATAAGTTCTTTATATGGTCTGGTCAACAAGAGAACTATAGTCACACTGTGAACTCATACCATCTGATGATGAAGATTTTCGCAGATTCTGAGGAATATAAAGCAATGTGGAGATTAGTTGATGAAATGGTTGAGAAAGGATTCCCAACTACAGCACGTACATTTAACATAGTAATATGTACATGTGGTCAAGCAGGCTTGGCTAGGAAAGCTGTAGAGAGATTTATTAAGTCGAAGACATTTTCTTATAGGCCATTCAAGCACGCCTTTAATGCAATTATACACTCCCTTCTTACGTTAAAGCAGTACAAGTTGATTGAGTGGGTGTATCAGCAGATGTTGGTTGAAGGTCATCATCCTGATATATTAACTTATAATGTCCTTATGTGTGCAAAATATAGGCTGGGGAAGCTTGATCAGTTCCACAGGTTACTAGATGAAATGGGCAGGACTGGATTTTCTCCAGATTCTCATACATTCAACATTCTTCTTCATGTTCTTGGAAAAGGTGACAAACCACTAGCAGCACTTAATCTTTTGAACCACATGAAGGAAATGGGTCTTGAGCCAAGTGTTCTTCATCTTACCACATTGATAGATGGACTCAGTAGAGCAGGAAATTTGGATGCCTGCAAGTATTTTTTTGGTGAGATGAATAAATATGGATGTATGCCAGATGTGGTTTGTTACACTGTTATGATCACAGGATTTATTGTTGCAGGGGATCTTGAGATGGCTCAGAGGTTGTTTTCTGAGATGGTCATCAAAGGACAGGTCCCAAATGTCTTTACCTACAACTCCATGATCCGTGGGCTTTGTATGGCCGGGAAGTTTAAGGAGGCATGTTTGATGCTTGAAGAAATGGAATCCAGAGGGTGTAATCCAAATTTTCTTGTGTATAATACCTTAGTGAGTTATATGCTAAATGCTGGAAAGCTTTCTGAAGCTCGTGAAGTTATAAAAATGATGGTGGAAAAGGGGCAGTACATCCACCTTATTTCAAAGTTTAAGCGATATAGGAGATGCTGAGGTGGTTAACCATGGATGTTTTATGTTATTCAGTTAACAATTTTCTGTGGAAGTACTTACTGGTCTAGCTAGAAAGACACTATGTGCCTGCTGCTTCTCTCAAGTGCAACGTAAGTTCAAATACAGCCTTATTTGGATAAGCTTTTCTCAATTTTCACAATTTCCATTTGTTCCAACACATTAGTGCAACAGTCTGATAATTTTTGTTCCCATTTCTGTGATTTTTGTTTGGAAATTATGCACCTATCTTTTGAAAACTTGTCGGGCCGCTGTTCGTTGTGGATATATACTGTGCTGCTTTTGCAGTGGATTGAGAATTTTATTATGTATAAAGGTGTTGAAGAAATTATGTTCGAGTTTTGTACTTGAATTTACAGGAAGAGGTTAGTAAGAGAAGGCTTTCCAATAAAACAATAATTTGTTCATATCTAACTATGTGCCACAACTCGAGCTGAAACAAGTATCAAATATGAGAACAAGCCTTATCTATACTTTTGAATCTTATTAATATCTAATTAATACTTTCACTGACGTTAAAAGTGAGAGAGAGAAAAATATTAGTGGTTTGAAATGGGAAAGGGGAAATTCCTCGGTGAAAGTGCTTGATTGAGGTGTTTAAGGTTCATGTGAGGCTTTTGCAGTGGAGGTGGCCCAAGAACAAGGAACTATTGGTGGTGTGATTATCGAATAGAAGGTACCATTTCAAATTGATCGAAATGGAGCATGGGGGCTGTTTCCTATGGACATTTTTCAGATGTTCGCTGGGAGGTTGATCTATCATGGCTGAGAGAATAGAATGATTTGTTGAAGAAGTGGAGTTAACCATGAAGCAAAGAAGATTGTTGAGCCTTCTATTCTTATAGGTCCTCTTAAGAGTTTTGAAAGTCTGATGTTATAGATGGTTTTGCACTGAGATGGTGCAGTGAGGTATGTATAGCCAGGTTATTGGGGGTAGGGGATGCTACATTTGTAATTTTTTTTGGCTGTTTTATTTATTGTCTGTTTATTTTTGATTCTCTTTGATATCTAGTCTCAGTTTCTATCCCAAATTGCATGTTGCTTTGTAGGAAACCTAAGAAATATCTTTCTGAAGCCACTTGAAATCTGTATACGATGATTGGTCATTATAGCAGAATCCTTCCCAGCCATGAAGGAGATAACTAACTACTTGCGAATGTTGTTGAACATCCAATGCCAGATTCTATTGTCCAAAGTTTCACTAGGCTCAAGACTTGGCTGTAAATTTTATCAAGATGTGATTCTGTATGACCTAGCTAATAGGTTTGGTTTGGTGGTGTATGTTTTTACCAATTTCAAATGAACTCTTATAAATTCAAGTACGTGTTTATTTTTTTAATAAATAAATTTGAAGAGCTGTAGCTGTTCTATAATGTCACCGTCATTGAGTGTGGTGCTGGAGATTTTATCATTTATGCTTACTTTTGAGTCGGGGAGGAGATGTTAGGTAGGGGCTCATCATGTGTGTCAAAGTTGTGAAATTCCATATGTGGTTTGGGTTGGGCACCGCGCAAGTGTCTATCATCTTTCGGGACCACTAATAAATATTTTTAAAAAAATTCGAAATTAGTTTTAATAAAATTTTGGTACCAAGGAGATAAGGAATGAACTGGAGTTGGGTGAATGCATTTATATATCAATTTCATTTATAAAATGACACCGACACCTTATTTACCAGTATTTAAAAAAAAAAAAAAAAGCAAATGAAAATTTGACGTTGAAATTAAGTACGAGTTGTTCATGTGTGTGCATGTGTTGAGAAATAATCCAAACCATCTCATTGTGTCTCCTCCTTCGGAAAATATTAACACATATATATTATAGGATTAAGGAAAATTTCTGTCATCTAGAGTAAACATCGGCAGTAATTAAAAGTTGATAATCGATGCTTAATTATGTTTTAGGAAATTAATATTTTTACAATATTTTTTGATATTTTCACATAAAACGTATCGCTATAAATGTATAGTGACGGAAAACATCGTTGCTATAAAATCTATAGCAACACTTTTTCGCATGGAAATATCATTTTCCTATTTTTTATCCTCTTTCTTTTCTTCTTTCTTTTCCTCTTTCTTTTCGCCTTTCTGCTCATCTTTCTTTTCTTCTTTCTTCTCCTCTTTGGCAGGGCCAACTGAAATGATATCAACCTTTCCAACTTTCTTCATCTTCTTTGCCACTGCTATTGAATCCATCATTCCTATCACTGTTATCTTCTGCTCCTTTAGATCAGCAGCAATCGAATCAACTCCTGCCATTACCAATTACACACATATATATATATATAAATCCTCGATCTCTCTACTTCGTGAGTACTATCCCATATGATCGTCAAATGAGAAATTAAGTTTTGTACAATAAAAAAAAAGCACATAGTTTGATCATCGGTAAACCGTAAACATAAATATGTAGCAGTAAAATCCAACCATTAATTGCAATATATTTTTGGTAAGTAGCCAAAATTAAAGAAATTATAAGATCATGATGAGATATATATATCTGAGAATTAATGTCAAGTTATACCGCTCGTTTCATATATGAGATATATATACCTATTACCTACCGTAGATATCAGCAGCAGCCTCTATCGCTTTCTGCTTTGTCTTCTCATCAGTCATGGTCAAAACCTTCATTACCACCTTCTGCTGTAGGTGAGACAAAGAGGATTGAAAGATTTAATTAAACTGCAAATAGAGACACAATTTTTTTGTGTGCTAGCTGTTATATATATATATATATATATATATATATATATATATATATTTGTGTATATATATATAATATCTCTCCCTATAGGAATAGGAGTATAAAGTATTTTATATATATATATATATATACGGACATGAAAGTGGAGAATGATTTGCGATGGCCGATGTTATGAATGAATTATATATATATATATATATAAATACCTGAGCCATTTGATGAGGAATTCTGATGGGATGAACTTGTACCATGAACGAACCAACGAAACAGACAAGGAAGGAAAATTAATGAAGGAACGAACCCAAGAGAAATTTGGACTGTTTTATAAGCGTGGGAGTACTACTAATCCCACCCACGGACACCTTTAATTTTATACTACTACTACATCTTATTATTAATTAGTTTAGCGGAGTATTTCGTAAAGGAAACATTTTGCATTTACATTAACATACTATAATTTATGACTTAAAAAATAAAAATAAAAATCAAATCAATAATTGCATCCCAGAGAGATGTTGCGTTTCGTTTTGAAGTGTGAGAAGCAGGAAATCTGGATTTGAAATCCAATGGGCTTTAAAGTTAGGGCGGCTGTAACTGAAAAATGTGGTTTGGGACTTGGGTGGGTCAAGGTTTTCTCAATTTTCAAAAAGTAGCAACCAGGAACCAACCAATTTGGTCAAATATTATGTTATACTCCCTCCATTCCTAAATAGGTGACGTTTTAGAGGGTTTAATTTTTTTTTATATATTTGACGTTTACAAATTTTCAGGAAGCATTAATTACTCCCCCGTTTTTTAATATAAGTCGTTTTAGAGTTGTGCACAAGTATCAAGAAAATGATTATACAGTATAACATTAAATATAATATCAATTGTCTATATTGCCCTTATATTGAAAAAAAAGAGGGTTATTTATTGAGCAAAAAATAGTGAGAGAACTAAAATTATATTTATTACTTGGGGTAATATTAGAAACTAAACAATTAATACTTACTTGAAATTCTCAAACGACTTATATTAAGAAACAAAAACAATTCTCTAAAACGACTTATATTAAGGAACGGAGGGAGTACTATTTTCCTATATTGCCCTCAAATATCTTCTTTCATATTTTCTCTCTTATTTATCTAGGCAATTTTATACATATTTCCTTTATTCATGTAAAGATAATTGTGACAATTTATATTAATCTTAATGACATAATTTGAATAATAAATGACTTTCTTAATAAATATGAAACACTCTAAAATATCACTTATTTAAGAATAGAAGAAGTATATTTTTCGTTTAGAGTTGCACAACATACCAGATTGGTTGGTTCCTGGTTCGTACCACTAAAAAACAAATGAGACTATAGATAGATGATAGTACTCCACTTGGGCTAAATCACATTATTACGGATCCGGTTAGAATGAAGTTTATTTTTTAATAAGTCTATTATCACATAAAAATTATTTATATATATTCACATACATATTGGTATGACCCACGTGCAGAGCAAGTCATGTGGGTCATATTAATATATATGTGAATATGTAAGCCGTATGTAAGCGGTTTTATGTGATAGTAACATTACTCTTATTTTTTTTGGTAAGTTGGTTAATTGACCAATAAAATACTAACACACATAGAGTCTTGCCTTGCATGTCAGCACTTTATTAACCAATTAACCAACTTACTCAAAAATAAATTTCATACTCCCTCCGTTCCTAAAAGATTGTCGTTTTAGAAGAAAAAAATTTGTTCCAAAATATTTGTCGTTTACAACTTCCTAGAAGAATATATTATTTACTTTCCTATATTACCCCTCCTATCTTCTCTCTTTGTCCCAATAAATTCTCTCGCTTGTATTAATAGTTTTTAATTTTTCATAAAGGGGTAATGATGGTATTTCAAATAAATTTTACTAATATTAAATGATTTTTTTAATTTATGTGTCAAAATTTTAAACGACAATCTTTTAAGACCGGAAAGAAGGAGTAGTAACCACTTCCATTATACATGTACACATTAACGTGAACCCGAAAGGGAGAAACAGAAAAGTTCGTCACCTAGGCAGCTGTCTAGCTAACAAATAACCGTACCATATGCAATTATTCAAATTTGAGACACGCAATGGGATTAATTTGTACGCACGATCACATGATAGTACGGGCGTAGGATTTTATATCTCCATGTCTCCATCAATGCAATTAATTCCATTCTTATTTTCAAAGTGTATTCCACCCCGGAATTTTTTTAGTATGGATAAATTTTAATTAATTTTTTTTGTTGAAGTTAAATAATTTTTTTTTAAATTAATTATAATAATATTTATAAATTACAATAAATATTTATAAATTAAATAAAAAAAAATTTAGATACAATTTAAAAACGTAATTTGATTATTTTTTATAGTTCAATTTGAATGATTTCTCAAATACTCAAAGTCTCAAATCAATTAAATTTATTTTTTATATTCAAACAAATTCATGAATTAATTTCAAAACATAAACTAATTTTGATATCTTTTTATAATTTTCGAATAAATTTTACTTGAAATAAGAGAAACAAACCACTAAAATTTATACCAAAAATTATATAGAGTCCATTAATTAGATTTAGGGAAGTAAAGTGATTATTTACTTGTGATTATTGTTTGTTTGAAATTAACGGTGAAAATTCTTTTAGACTTTTAACGATGAAAAAGTGTCGGATTACTAAATTTTTTTTAGAATTGATCTTAATATCATTAACTATCTATTAACATATTTGGATCATTACTAACAAAATTATTATTATAAAAAAATTGTGAACTTGATAGAAATGGAGAAAAATGAAAATAGAGAGGATCCTATTCCCACGCGCGAGTGAGTAGTGCAACTAACTAAACAAACAGTATTTCCTAAACACGAGGATCTCCCTCAAAACTGAAAACATCTCACTGTAGAACACACGTTCAGAAACTCTGCTCTTTAATTAATACTACTAAAGCCAATTCGTTTAGCTACACTCGGATTTATTACATGCTGAATACTACCTGATGTAAGATCGAAGAAGTCATTCCGGTGACCTACGCTATATATAAAATATTACTAGCTAGAATTCCCTACATAACCGAATTCAATTCCGGTTACATGCAATATTATTTCTATTTTTCATATTAATTTAAAGGATTCTGATATATACCCACACCATGCAATACACAGAGGAGAAGAAACGGCAGTAAAACAACAAAGAAGAAGAAGAAGAGGGGAAGAAAATATCATGCGCATGCATGCAAAAACAATCAGATCGTTAATTAGTGGCACATATAGGTAATGTTTTACGTTTAATTCATTATATTTGAGTACAATTTATTTATTTATTATCTGGCTGCGGGTCTGTAATGTAATTTTTGGCAACAGATTGAATATGGGTATTAATTGTGGACACTGCACGTAAAATGCCGCTTCAAGTGCATTTCTGATTAATGATAATAACATCACATCACTCTTTCTGATTTATGAGCATGCATGCATATGAATTTCAACATCATCTATAAACAAATAATAATATTCATGTTAATGTTGGGATAGTTCACATGAATCCTATATCGGATAAATTCAAGAGTGTAGATGGGTTAATAAGTATGGTGGAGTCTCAACCTAATAGGTTAACCTTTTAGGTAAAGAGGTGGTCCAATATGCTTATTGGGCCCAATCTGGTGAATTGATGTGGGTTGTGGATGGAACAATTAACACTACAAAGTGGTATCAAGAGCAAGGTTCTTTGCGTTGTTGGTCTTTGATAAATTAAATGGATGAATCAAGTGGCGCCATGATTAAATTGACATCATCTAATTTTTCGATATGGAAGCCTAGAATGGAAGACATCATTTACTGCAAAGATTTGTATGATCCACTGGAGCTTAAGGGAAAAAAACCAGTGGACAAGACTGAGGCTGATTGGAAAAAGATGAATAGAAAAACGATCGGTCACATCAGACAGTGAATCGATCAAAGTGTGTTCCACCATATTTCGCAGAAAACGGATGCTTATACACTATGGACTACATTAGAGTCCATGTACGAGAAAAAGAATGCTCAGAATAAAACGTTTGCGATTCGAAAAATTGTGAACCTGAAGTATAAAGATGGTAGCAGTGTATCCGAGCATATGAGTGAGTTCCAGGGATTGGTGAACCAGTTGTCTACCATGAAGTTGAATCTTGAGGATGAGATTCAGGCATTTGTTGCTTCTTAGTTCATTGCCTAACAGTTGGGAAACTTTGGTTGTGTCACTAAGCAATTCAGCTCCGAAAGGAAAGATAACCATGCAGATGGTCAAGGACAGCATACACAACGAGGAAACAAGACGAAAGGAGAAGGGTTTGAATTTTGAGACACAAACACTTGTGGCAGAGAACAGGGGTAGAAGTAACTTCAGGGGATCTCACAAGGGAAACTTGAATCGCAGTAAAAGTAAAAATTCCAGAAATCATAGGAGCAAGTCAAAGACAAGAGAAGGTGCTACATACAGGTGTTTTCATTGCAACAAGGAGGGTCACTTCAAAAGAAATTGCAAGATCTGGTTAGCCAAGCAGAAAACTGGTGAGCAAAGAAAAGTTGAGGAGAAGAATACTGCAGCTACAGTTACTGAGGATGTTGTGCTTCTTTCGTTTGGGGAAGAAGAATGCTTACATGTTGTTGATCAGAAGATTGATTGGGTTATTGATACAGGTGCTTCGTATCACGTTACTCCCAAGAGAGAATTCTTCACGACGTACAAAGCTAGAGACTTCGTGTTTGTGAGGATGGGTAACACTGATCAGTCCAAGATTGTTGGAATTGGTGATGTTTGCATACAGACAGATGTAGGCTGCACTATTACTTTGAGGGATGCGAGACATGTTCCAGATTTGCACCTCAACTTGATTTCTGGTATGGCCTTGGACAAGGAAGGCTATGAGAATCACTTCGGCAGCGGAAAGTGGAAGCTTACCAAGGGTACTATGGTAGTCGCTAGAGGTACTGCTTGTTGCTCATTATACAAAACTCATGTGAAGGTGTGTTCTAGCGAGTTTAATGCAATTGAAGATGAATCTTCACCGAATCTGTGGCATAAAAGGCTTGGGCACATGAGTGAGAAAGGGTTGCAGATGTTAGCAAAGAGGTCACTCATTCCTTTTGCTAAAGGTACTGTACTAAACCCTTGTGATTATTGTTTGTTTGGTAAGCAGAATAGAGTTTCTTTTAGCAGCTCCTCTAAAAGAAAATCTGAGTTACTTGAGAGAGTATATTCTGATGTATGTGGTCCCATTGAGGTTGAGTCATTAGGTGGTAATAGATATTTTGTTACTTTTATTGATGATGCTTCACGTAAGGTGTGGGTATTTTTGTTGAAAACAAAAGATCAGGTATTCCAGCATTTTCAGAGTTTTCATGCTATGGTTGAAAGAGAGACTGAAAAATTATTGAAGTGTCTTCGCAGTGACAACGGAAGGGAATACACTTCAAAAGAGTTTGCAGCATATTGTGTGAAACACAGTATTCGACATGAGCAGACAGTTCCTGGCACCCCACAGCATAATGGTGTGGCTGAGAGAATGAACCGCACTATTATTGAGCGAGTCCGATGCATGTTGAGAATGGCTAAGCTGCCTAAGTCATTCTGGAGTGAAGCTGTTCGTACCGCTTGCTACCTGATTAATAGATCTCCATCAGCACCGTTGGACTTTCAGATTCCAGAGAAGGTTTGGAGTGAGTTTGGGTACAGGTTATGGGATCCAGTTCAGAGAAAATTATTCAGAAGCAGAGACGTGGTGTTTCATGAGCACCAGAATTATGAGAATTTTGATAATGTTACACAACCTAGGGAAAATAAAGTTCCAGACCTCAGCGGAGTTCCTTCGCCATTACAGAATGCCACAGTTGGAGAAGGAGGTCAGAATGAAGATGTGACTGATACAAAGTTTCACGATGGTGATGGATCAGATGCAGAGAGTGTTGAGCAGGGGGAGCAACCCCCTCAACTTGATATTGAAGAACCTCAGCTAAGAAGATCTACGAGAGAACATGTGCCATCAGTCAGGTATCCTTCGTCTGAATATCTTTTAGTTGTTGAGGAGGGAGAGCCAGAAACTTTTCAAGAAGTTAAGACTCATAAAGAGAAGAACAATTGGCTGAGAGCTATGCGGGATGAGATGGATTCGTTGCACAAGAATCACACTTATGAGCTGACTACACTTCCGAAGGGCAGGAAAGCATTGAAGAATAAATGAGTGTTCAAGCTGAAAAAGGATGGTGAAAAACTAGTGAAGTACAAGGCTCGATTGGTGGTCAAGGGTTTTGCTCAAAAGCAAGGTATTGATTTCGATGAGATTTTTTCTCCGGTTGTAAAATTGACCTCTATTCGAGCAGTGTTGGGGTTAGTAGCTAGTATGGATCTTGAGCTTGAGCAACTAGATGTGAAAACTGCATTCCTTCATGGTGATTTGAAGGAGGAAATCTACATGGAGCAGCCAGAGGGATTTGAAGTTAAAGGGAAAGAGCACTTGGTTTGCAGGTTGAAGAAAAGTTTGTACGGCCTGAAACAAGCCCCAAGGCAGTGGTACATGAAATTTGATTCATTCATGATGGATCAAGGTTACAGCAGAACAATTGCAGATCATTGTGTGTATGTTAAAAAGTTTTCGGATGATAACTTTGTTATTTTATTGTTATATGTAGATGTTATGTTGATAGTTGGGCAAGATGGTAATATGATTCGCAGGCTCAAGGGTGAGTTATTCAAGTCCTTTGATATGAAGGACTTAGGCCCGGCTAAGCAGATTTTGGGCATGAATATTGCTCGTGACAGAAAAGCTAAAAGGTTGTGGTTGTCACAAGAGAAGTATGTTGAACGAGTGCTTGCAAGGTTCAATATGGGTGATGCTAAACCAGTTAGCACACCACTGGCTAATCATATTAAGTTGACAAAACGCATGTGTCCTTCTACTAAGGAAGGGAGAGATGATATGGCAGCAATTCCCTACTCCTCTGCTGTAGGGAGTCTTATGTATGCGATGGTTTGTACACGGCCAGATATTGCTCATGCAGTTGGCGTTGTGAGCAGGTATTTGTCAAATCCTAGTAGAGAACATTGGGAAGCAGTTAAGTGGATTCTCAGATACTTGAAAGCTACTTCCAGTTTGGGGTTTGGTAGTTCGAGTCCAGTCTTGGAGGGTTTTACAGATGCAGACATGGCAGGTTCTGAAGAGAAGAAGTCTACTTCGGGGTATTTATTTACTTTTGCAGGGGGAGCTGTATCATGGCAGTCCAAGTTACAGAAGTGTGTTGCCTTGTCTACAACTGAGTCAGAATACATCGCCGCTACGGAAGCAGGCAAGGAGATGTTATGGTTGAAACGGTTTCTCCAAGAGTTGGATTTGGCACAGGATGAATATGTGATTTATTGTGATAGTCAAAGTGCAATTGACTTGACAAAGAATGCCACGTATCATAATCGTACCAAACACATTGATGTTCGTTATCACTGGCTTCGAGAAGTGATGGAAAAGGAATTGATGAAAGTAAATAAAATTCATATCGACAAGAACCCCTCAGACATGTTGACAAAGGTTGTAACTCGCTATAAACTGGAGTTTTGCAAGGAGTTGGTCGGGATGGACTCCAAGTGACGGGGTCACGGTGAAAGCCCCCTCTCATGGATTTGGAGGGGGAGATTGTTGGGTTTGTGGGGGTCCAAACCCATGAGGTCTTTTAGACAAAAGTCTAATTGGAAAAGGAATTAAGGGAATATATATCTCTTATATGGAAAAGGATTTGGGAATGGTGTGAGTTCCCAAGCCTACATGAATTAGGATTCTGGAAGCATATATATTATATTAGAAAGCTTTGAGTGGGTTTTTCAATCCGAGATCAACTCAAGGAGTCTATATATATACATGGACTTGTGATGTAGTAGTACACACAGAACGAGTAATCAGAATTTTGAGTGCTCTGTTTTGAGATTAATACTCGGAATAGAGAGAACGGAAAAACTGTGAGAATTGAGAGAAAATTGAGAGGGTTTTTGTGAAAGTTTATTCACAAATTGTCATCATCCGTTCTAGTTAATTAATTGCTTGAAGACTTTAATTAATTCGGAGGTTCTGGTGGTGAGGTAATTTGAGTTTTCACTCAAATTGAGGTATTCTTATATTCTTTCAATTTCCTAATATTTCAAGTTTTTAGTTATAAAACTTGGAAGGGATATTTGTATTCACAGTTGATTATAGTGGAATTGTTCGGAGTTCGACCCGTGGTTTTTACCTCTTAGTTTTAGATTTTCACGTAAATTTGGTGTCTTGTGTTTGATTTATTATTGTGATATTATTTTTGGTTTATTTAATTTTTCAAAGACAGTTATAATTGGAGGAGTTTTTCCAACAAAGTGGTATCAGAGCTCATGGTTCGGTGGGCCCAAGATATCACAAGGTGGGAAAAATAGAGTTGAATCAAGGTGGAGCACAAAGGTTTGAGTCGGGTGGAGCAGGCTCGGGGAGATGGCTCTAGAAAAATTGCTCGCACAAAGGTTTGAATCGGGTGGAGCGGGCCCAGGGAGATGGCTCTGGAAAAATTGCTCGGGTCCCACGTGTGTGCCTCTTGGGCGTGGTGGAGTAGTTAGAGTCGAACGGGAGAGCTCTTGAAAAGATTCAAAGAAGGTGTGCTGGTGGAGTAGTTAGAGTCGAACGGGAGAGCTTTTAAATGATTCAAAGGTGTGCTTAATGATAAATACTCTAGAATGATATACTTGTGATGGGTATTCAGGTGAAAGGTGGAGATTGTTGGGATAGTTCACATGAATCCCATATCGGATAAATTCAAGAGTGTAGACGGGTTAATAAGTATAGTGGAGTCTCAACCTAATAGGTTAACCTTTTAGGTAAAGAGGTGGTTCAATATGCTTATTGGGCCCAATCTGGTGAATTGATGTGGGTTGTGGATGGAACAATTAACACTACAGTTAACCCAAAACATGATTAACACTGGGTGACCAACATCAAATCCTTTCTATATTTTATTACTTCACAGCTCCAATTAATTAATTCAGATCGACTGCCAGACATATTCAAGCCGGCCGGCCTCTTTATGTTTTAAAGCAGACCTATTGCATGTCTTAATTATATTTTTATAGCTGATTGCAGGGATTTAATTGGCCTATTTGCATATATAGCGAAAGACAGACGGTACGGGAGAGATATTCTTCGCATGCATCTGGAATTTATAGACATCCGATGGAGAGAAGTTGGCTTCCACTGCTTGGGAGGAACCCCATTGCAAGGTCTTCCCAACTTTTTCTCTTCGCTCTTCTCCTCTGCCTCGGTGTGTTCATCTCCATTCGCTTGCTTGAGACCACTACTATTTTTGTAAGTACTGTCCGGATCCTTTAATTTAAATGTCACTGATCACAAGCAACACTCAACTAAAACTACGTACGTATATATATTGGTCGATGGCTAGCTAGCTCATATGTAAACTTAGCAAAATTCCTCTTCTTAATTAATTTTGTGAAGACATAACTACGTACGTACTAGTATTTGGATCTTAATAACTTTAGTGATCTTTAATTTTTAATTATGATAAGCTAGGTAAACAAAGCAATGCTGACTACAATAGGATTTCCACTAAATTGTTCTAGTGGCAACAACACTAGAACCTGTCCGGCAAATTATTACCCAATGAGGTTCAGAACAGTTGACGACCCGCTGGACCGCTCAACCTCAAGGTGTCCCAGTTATTTCCGTTGGATCCATGAAGATCTACGTCCATGGAGGGAGACTGGTATCACAAAAGACATGGTGGAGAGAGCCAATAGGACAGCAAACTTCAGATTGGTGATACTGGATGGGAGAGCTTATGTAGAGACATATGTCAAGGGGTTCCAAACCAGGGACAATTTTACAGTGTGGGGAATCCTACAGTTGTTACGAAGGTACCCTGGCAAGATTCCCAATTTGGACCTCATGTTTGATTGTGTTGACTGGCCAGTCATCAAATCGGAAGACTATCGCGGACCCAATGCCACCGCCCCACCACCTTTGTTTCGGTATTGTGGCGATAATGAGACATTGGACATAGTTTTCCCGGATTGGTCATTCTGGGGATGGTAATTAATTAATATATATAGTCTAAATTTCCGTTTTACAGTAGTCATCATATGATTTGGGTAATATATGCATGCATGATCTCTTATTTTGGATGAATTGGTAGGCCTGAAACTAATATAGAACCGTGGGAGACATTGTTGGCGGAAATAACTGAAGGGAACAAGAAGACAAGATGGAAAGATAGGGAGCCTTATGCTTACTGGAAGGGTAATCCTAAAGTTGCAGAAAAAAGGATGGATCTTCTCAAGTGTAACGTCTCTGATGAACAGGATTGGAGTGCTCGTGTATATATCCAGGTAATGCATGCATGTTTTAATTTCTTAATCATCTTCATTTGTTAGAGACGTAAATAATTGAGCACTCTTGCATTGGATCAGTACTAGCTAGATCACTTGTTTAATTAGTTAATATATATAGTACTACTTATATATCCCTTAATTGGAAGGGTGAGCATTTCCAAAATATAGTTAGGGTCCAAAATTGTTGGAAAGTACTCAACCACGTATCAATCAATGTGATTTGCAAAGAGATATATGGATGACTAGTTAGTAGTACGTAGAAATAGAATAAGTGACAACGTAACAATTAATGAATTGGGTTACAGGACTGGGACAAAGAGATAGAAAGAGGGTTCAAGCGATCAGGCTTGGCAAACCAATGCAATCATAGGTAATTAATATATGATTGAAAATTTCCCATTTTAGCTCTTCCAATTTCAATTGCATATTAATTCTCAAATATATATATATTTGATTTGAATCTTCCATGCACAACACAGATACAAAATCTACATTGAAGGATCTGCCTGGTCTGTCAGCCAGAAATACATTCTTGCTTGCGACTCCGTTTGCTTAGTAGTTACGCCGCGCTATTATGATTTCTTCACAAGAGGCCTGATGCCGTTGGAACACTACTGGCCCGTAAGGGAAGATGACAAGTGCAGATCTATTAAGTTTGCTGTTGAGTGGGGCAACATCCACGAGCGAAAGGTACGTATCCGGCTTGAATATGCATGTAGCTAGGAATATATATATAGATATAGATAGATAGATAGATAGATTTAGAAGAAGAGTGATTAATAATTTTGCATGCATGCAGGCACAGGTGATAGGGGAGACAGCAAGTAAGTTCATTCAAGAAGATGTGAATATGAAGTACGTGTACGAGTACATGTTTCACCTATTGAAGGAATACTCCAAGTTGTTGAGGTACAAGCCCACAATACCTGAAAGGGCAATTGAAGTTTGTTCAGAGAGATTAGCTTGCCCTGCACACGGTTCAGAGAAGAAGTTTATGATTGAATCCATGGTAGATGGTCCCGCGGATAAAAACCCATGCACCATGCTTCCTCCCTCTGATCCTCATGCTCTTCATTTCTACTTGTTGGGCTTACAAACTTCACTCAAACAAGTAGAGGTATGGGAGAACAAATACTGGGAATTAAACTCAAATTAAGGGCTAGATCAATCCTATGATCCTATAAATAATTTGTACGTACATATATATATTCTCAAGCCGGCCGGCCGGCCAGGGCGGTAGTGCGTTGGGCAAATTAAAGATATATATATATATACGGGACTTGCTCGTTTTGCTGCTGTATTTGGTCTGGTGTACTGGGCCAAAAACTCCAAACTAAACATAATTAGCTTAATTGCACGGTTAATCTTGACAAAAGAAAAGATACTACTCCTGCTTATTTAATACTCAACCTCTCTTTCTGTGTCTGAATTTCTGTATTGCAGTCAATAGTCAACTGAGAGAACGAATTCGACCAGGTAGGGCAATTATGATATTAACACCATTATTTTTTTAAAATCTATCTATAAACAAGAAACAAGACTGCCCCTGTGCGAGTGCGCATGGATTTCATTAAAATAAGTCAATAATGTTAATATATTCATATTTTGAGTATTTAAAAATATTGATATGTTAATATATATGGTTCATTAATATTCTAATGAACCATATATAGTGTTATATATTATTTATTGGCCTAAAATTGAATTAATATTCTAAATTTGTATTTTTTTATTTTAGAGATTATCTTTTTAATTTTTTTAATTAGTGAATTAATTTTTTTTATTACATCTAATTAATAGTGCAACGTCAAAAAATTGTTAATATGACAACGACATTCGCCTAAAAAAATATTTATGTGTAATATTGAGTCTCATTTTAACATTTTTTTCATTAATTTTTTATACTATAAAAGGTAAATATAAAATCATTATTAATTTTTTAAAGTAAATTTAATACATTACAAACTCAGCTTCATCAATAATCAATATAATGATAAATATTTTAAAATGTATCTTGTTATTTCATAACTATCGATAATCAATATAATGACAAATTTACCCTTTTGGTATAACAAAAATAACGCCTAAATATAGATTAATACTCTAAAGTTTTAGTTTATTTCATAATCATCAATAATTAATATAATTATTTTTTTATACCAAAAAGGATGGAATTGTCATTAAATTTATTTAAAATTTTAATAATAGTCTTATGTTTACCCTTTTTGGTATAAAAAATTAATTGAATAAATATTAAAATGAAAATTAATATTATGAGTGTCCTTACTATGTCATTAATTTTTTTGACGTGACACTATTAATTATACGTAATAAAAAAATTAAAATTTTAATTATAAAAATTGAGGAGACAATCCTTAAAATAAAAAAATAAAAAATTTAATCTTATAATTAAAAAAATTTAGAAGACAATTCCAAAATAAATATAAAAATCCATATTTACGCCGCATCTCCTCCTCGGCCCTCACTTTCCTACTTCCACACACTCTCTCTCTCCACATCTTGCACTATTCTGTTTCCTGCAATCTATTTCTCTCTCTCGGGTACTTTAATTAAACAGAAAAGTTTGTCTAGTTTAATTGTACATATAAAATCAAATCACCCTCTCCCTCTCTTTAGTTAATAAAAATCAGCCAAGTTTCAGGGTTGATTGGATCAGACTGAGAGAGGGTCTTCATTTATTGTTCTTTGTTTGTTTGTTTGTTAGGTAGAAAGAGTGAGGAAGAGCTGCAGAGGGAATGAGAGAGAATAATAATACACGACAGGGATTTCAGAGTTATTTATTGTATGGATCTGGAAAACTGTACAGGTATTTAAAAGAGACGGTGATTCCACTACTCACTATCAAGCTTTCAGCTTCTGCAACATTTTTTTATTATTTCCGCCTCTCCACCGTCATCGCCCTTCTCTTCCTCGGCGCGTTCATCTCCACTCGCCTTTTCGATTCCACCGTTACTGTAAGTTGTTCATTCCGGCATTGTTTTAGTACTTGTATTTATTTATGTATTCACACATATCTTGCCAAGGAAGAATTAAGAATGCAATTTCGAATTGTTTTCTTGCTTAAGCGGCGCCGTTGGGCACTTACGGGAGTTTGGACAATAGCCGTAGTATGTGCCTGAGTGTCGGTAACCTTTTTTCAAGGGTTGGTTAAATTAACAGTAGTAGTAATCGTGATTGTTCACGTGTCCCCAGGCGGGAGCCCTGTTTTGGGCCGGTGGGCCCATACTAAATCAATCTTCAGTCTTCACCAACTTATTACTCCACGTCTGTTCTATGAAGCCCAAAAAATACACAGAAAAAGAAAAAGAAAATACACCTGCAGTCCCAAATTTACAGATACACCGACTTTTAAAAATAAAATAATTTTTTAAAATATAATTTTAATATTATTAAAATTAAGAAGGGGTGGATCGATGGTAAATATGTAAATAAATAAATAAAAAGGGCTACGCACCCCAAGCCTATAGTTTCTATTTTTTTGCAAGAAATGTTTAAATAGGGTATTTCTTGAATTGGAAACTTACTATAAGCAAATTGATAAATGCTCTCTACTTCTATGGTATGTTTGCTAACAGGCCCTGACATTTTCAAGGCTATAAGAAGATAAAATTTGGAGCTTCTTACATTAAAAAAAAAAAAAAGTCACTTCTTCAATAGCAACAAATGATAAAAAAGGACTACAATTTTCAATATCACTTAATAGGATACTATTGAGTTCAAATAAAAATCTTACAATTACAAAGATCAGTACCTGATTACTGAAAAACTACCCTTCTTGCATTTTTTGCCGCAAAAGTTTCAATTAAGCTTGAATAGTCAAGCTTATAAACTAACTCTTTTTCAATCGACAACAAAGCTATAAATCAACTCTTTTTCAATCGACAACAAAGCTAAACCGTTCAATCTTTCCTGTGACATAGTTGATCGAAGATAAGATTTAATCAACTTTAATTTTGAAAAGCTTCTCTCAACAGAGGCAACAATAACCGGTATGGTTAATAGAATTCTGTAAGCAACCCAAGCATTTGGGTAATACTCTTCCATTTGCTTCAAATAGTGCAACACATCCACTGGCCTCTTTGCCTCTTTTGGTATAGCTCCTTTCAAGTAGCTCAACTCATGGAATAGGTCACTTTCATTAACATCCGAGACATCACAATCTTTTAATAAAGCTTCAAGATTCTTACAATTGTCCATCAAACTATTATTATCTATAGACTTCAAATAGTGCAATACATCGTGTGTTTTTCTCTTTCCAATTTGATAGATATCACTTTTTTTTTCTTTATATACATATTAAAAAAAAAATTTGGGGCTCAAAATTTTTTGGGGCTCTAGGCCTATGCCTCCTGGGCCTATGCTCAAGGCCGGCCCTGTATGCTAAGAGGGAAAAGTTGGGGAGGATGGAAAAGGGAATGTTGCTAAATTGGTTAGAAGTGGACTGCATTTTTTACTCCTCTAGTATTTGAAATACCTCATCATTCTTCTAGTTTTAGAAGATGTGTAACTATGTACACTTTTGTCTCTCCTTACAAATTTTTACAAATTTCTACCAGCTGTATATGAGAATCAAAGATTATAAACATAGACTTCGCTTTTGATAGGGTAAAAAAAAGTAAGTAAAATTATAGCTTGTATAACTATTAAGAAACAGTCTAAATTCCCCAGGCATTACTCTATTACTCCCTTTGTCCCAACCTAGACTTCTCCATTAAGGATTATGGTGATGCAATTGTTTCAATTTCTTCATGGACCCGCCTCCGTAACTAAGTAAGCTAAACTAAAATGCTTATGGGTAATCGACGGAACCCTATAATTATAACTATTTTCGATCATGGAAATTAAGCTGGTGTTATAGAAAATATCTTATAAGATTGACCAGTTATTAAATAATAAATATTGATTAGTACTACATATTAAAACTGCAGCTATTCGTCATGTATGTACTGAGATCTAGGAGCTAGGATGTAGTTGTCTTTTTAATAATGTCAAATAGTTGATAGTCCTATAGTATTTATAGGAGTGCTAGTAATACAATCAAATTGCTAAGGATCTTCCAGTTGCATGTTAAAGCTCATTTGAAAGTGTGAGATTGAAACGAAGTCGAGCCAAGGTTTGGCTCAATTCAGCTTCATCCTCACATATTGACCCCAATAATACTATAATGGGTATCCGAGTTTTAAGAATGTTAACTTAGTGCGGACTTATGGCCCATAGATTACTATAACTATCCCAAAGAACAACTCTCCCTTTTTCTGAAGTTATTCGCATTGTGTTTTGGTATTCATGTAATCACATTATTGTGTTTTGGTATGTGGTTTTGCAGTCTATTGCTGGGAATTCCCCCCAAAGCTCAATATTAGTCACCAAAACAACCCACATTTACCCTGAGATAACGCCTATTATTCCCAAAAAGCCTCCAAGAAAAGTTGAAATTCCATTGAACTGCTCAACTGGCAATCTCACTCGAACGTGCCCAGAAAATTATTATCCAAGAACGTTCAATATACAAGATCAGGACCATTCATCAATACCACCAGTCAGTTGTCCAGAATTCTTTCGTTGGATTTATGAAGATCTAAGGCCCTGGAGGGAGACAGGAATTACAAGGGAGATGGTGGAGCGAGCCAGAAGAACAGCCAATTTTCGATTGGTGATACTGAACGGGAGGGCTTATGTGGAGACATATCAGAAGTCATTCCAAAGCAGAGATGTTTTTACACTGTGGGGAATCCTACAGTTGTTACGGATGTACCCAGGAAAGGTTCCAGATTTGGACCTCATGTTTGATTGTGTTGACTGGCCAGTTATTATATCAAGGTTCTATCATGGGCCCAATGCCACAGCCCCACCACCTTTGTTTCGTTATTGTGCCGATGATTCCACGCTGGACATCGTTTTCCCTGATTGGTCCTTCTGGGGATGGTATGTGCTATTGTATTTTCAATCTTTTGGGCGTTGATAAGAACATATATTTGTGTCAGTTTAAATGTATTTGTATCTTGATTTTTTAAGTGTTGGTAATTAAAGCTTCCAACATAACACAGAACAGTACAGTGATATATACACACACAAATGTATAATTTGACAAGTTTTACATAAAAGAAACGAATTTTTTCTTAGTGTGGCATATCACATATGTCGTAAAGTATGGAGTATTTAAGAGTTGAGCATAAGTTGTAAGTTTAGACCGATTAGGCGATTAAGTAGTTCTTCAATAATACTCTAATTGTTAAATAGTGGCAGCTGATAGTACATCAAATTTATGTTATTCCTTGTGTTTTTCAGTCAATTCATAAACGGCAACCTTTTCACAGCATTTGTATGTGCGGTTTTGATGTATGATATTAATATGGAGACCCCATACCATATAGAAAATATTAACCCCAGTTTATCAGCTATTCTTTCCTACATAGACCAAAAAGTTAAGCATGTATTTCCTTTATAAAAACTAGCGTAAGTGGATCTAATATACTCATCATATCAGCAAATATTAGTGCTGAGAACTGTAGTTACTCTTGGTGTAGATATTTTTAACTCATTTTGGCCAGATGAGATTAATACTAAATTATTTAGCACCGACTCTTTATTGTGTAGCATAGTAATGGACATATCAAGGAGAAAGGAACGGTGAGCAATAATTCTCCTCATGTTTTATCCCTAATGTTATTGGAGCAATTTGTGGGTATCCTATTATTTCCTTTTTTTAATAATAACAACCTCCTTGTAAATAAAGCTTTTCACTCTATTAGTGTCCCAGTTTTACCAAGTGATCCTATAATGAGTTTATTTTTGCAGAATTATTGATTTTTCTTTGAAGAACAGCACTAAATCCAAACTTACTTTCAGGCCCGAAATCAATATAAAGCCATGGGGGTCTTTGTTGAAGGACCTAAAGGAAGGAAACACCAGGACTCGATGGATGGACAGGGAGCCATATGCTTACTGGAAGGGAAATCCTATTGTTGCTAAAACCAGGATGGATCTCCTTAAATGTAATGTCTCTGACAAGCAGGACTGGAATGCTCGTGTATATGCCCAGGTAACAGTTTTCTGTTTGTTATTGTAGTTTCCCATACAGCTTGACTTTTGTGCTAATCTGCTAATTAAGGACCTACAATTGAAAGTGTTTATCCAGTTACTCTCCATTTCATGCCAATATTAAAAACTGAAAACTGTTGTTTGTGTCGCAAATTATTGTCTTGGTCTATTCAAATAAATGTGCTAAGAAGAAAAATTACCTTTTAGAAGTAATTTCTGAGGTAAATGATGTTCAAGGATAACAGTACCAATGCTTTGCTGGTAGCAACACTTGTGAAGTAAGAGAGGAAATTAGTGCGAGGGAAGAAATATTGATGCTCTACTTTGCAGGGCTGCAAGTAAAACGACAAAAAGCAGACCCAAAATTGAAAAACCTCTAGGTCGGGTTTAGTTTAGTTTAGAACCAAACTGTCTAACACATAATTAAGCGAGCTGTACAAATATTATTGCTACCTCCATCCTACTTTAAGTGATCTATTTCGACATATCAATGCAGTAACATGTTTAATTGGAATATTAATCCCTATCAATGCATACTTTAGGGGTATCATGGAAACAATACCTTAAATTGACATAGAGCAGAGTTATTAATTTTAAATCTATAGTACTTAAATCAACTTGCAGAAACAACATATTTCACATAAATATATATCACTATAACTAGAATTTGATTATAATATTCATATCTAATCCATTCTTCCTGGATTATGAGTGATCCTCAGCAATTAATTTAGAACCTAGATTAGTGTAATTTAGATTATTTTTTTTGAAAAAATGTACAAATAATCTAGTAATGCTGACAAGAACTTAAACCCCAATATTTCTTCCTGAAAGTTTTTCAGAAAATTTGCAGGAGTAAAAAGCTATGTGAGTGGTCTACAGTTGGTTTAAACCCTTCATGTAACAAAAAGTTTTTTCTTATAGATTTCTGCATATCATAGAGACTTCTCCTGCACAATATATAAAAGTTTAGAATGGAAAAAGAAGCGGTGAATTTTTTTAATTCATTTCTCTAATATTTACAGGATTGGGCTCGAGAATCACAGTTAGGTTACAAGCAATCAGCCTTGGCAAGCCAATGCATTCACAGGTAGACGAGTCACACTTTTGGTTCTTCATTCTTATTGGAGTGAGCAACTGAACATGTGTTTATATTCTTTCATCTTTCAGTGTGTGTGTGTGTGTTTCTATTTTTGCTGTTTACTATGTATTTCACTTACTGTCATGTTTAACTCCTTCCATGCCATTCATGCAGATATAAAATTTATATAGAAGGATCTGCCTGGTCTGTAAGTGAAAAATATATTCTTGCTTGTGATTCTGTTACCTTGGTGGTGAAGCCTCGTTACTACGATTTCTTCACTAGAGGTTTGATGCCAGTGCACCATTATTGGCCAATAAGGGACGATGACAAATGCAGATCTATTAAGTTTGCTGTTGATTGGGGTAATAGGCACAAGCAGAAGGTAATCTCTAGAGAGTCCCCCGCCCCCCGTTTTTCCTTTTTTTTAAAGAAAGAACAGATCTTGAATTAATCAGAATTGCTCTAGTTACATCTTTAGTTGATTTCTGTTTGATTTTCTGGTAGATTGCCTCTTCCATGGGTTTCTAATATATGAAACCTCATTTATGATGTCAGCAGTGCTAGGCGATTCAGAGTCTGAGTAATTCTTCTACTTATTAAGAAGCATTTACAAACCATAAATTGTCTTCTCATAACTAGATCAAAATGTAAAACTGCTGTCTAGGAACAAAACTCTACCCTTTTCACTATCAATTGATCCTCAGAATTGCTGCCAACTAAATTTTTCTATAATCTTGTTCATGCATTGATGAAGATGATATTTGTTAACTTTGTTTTTGTGTCATCTACTCAATTTCCTACTTTGGATCCTTTTTAATATATTTTCACTAAATGTTCTCTTCCTATTTTCTTTATTAATTATTTTTTTATAACACGAATTTAACAGGCACATGCAATTGGCAAGGAAGCAAGCAATTTCATTCAGGAGGATTTGAAGATGGACTATGTCTATGATTACATGTTCCATCTGTTAAACGAATATGCTAAGCTCCTGAGATACAAACCAACTGTACCTCCAAAAGCAGTTGAACTTTGTTCCGAAACAATGGCTTGCCCTGCAGAAGGATTCACAAAGAAGTTTATGATGGAATCCATGGTGAAAGGACCAACAGATAAGAGTCCATGTGTAATGCAGCCTCCCTATGATCCTCCAACTCTTCATTCTGTTCTCAGAAGAAAAGAAAATTCAATAAAACAAGTTGAGAATTGGGAAAAACAATATTGGGACAATCACAATAACTAGATTTAGATGAATATTTTTTTCTTCCCATAGATAAATTAGTTTATAATTACAGTGTATTTAGTTTAAATTCATGTCTTAATGGCTTAATAATGTAGTTCACTTTCTTAGATATATGACAAAAGGGGGAGCTATCAACAAAGTAGAATTAGTAGCATCTTATATGAATTTTTCTGGATGAATGATAGCCATACACTTCCATCTTTACTTGTTTCAGGTGTATTATTTTGTTCAGATTCAGTGAGATCAAATGTTTGTATACATACAGATATACTCCTAACACTGCATATGATAGGGCACTAACCCCTCAATTAAAGGAAATCATATTTCATAATTCTTGGTCTGATCTTGCAAGAAGAAGCTATCCAACTGATGGAATGATGCTTTTGTGATTTCTTCTTTATTATGATAAGTATGTTTTGCATATACAGCTGACAAGTCCAAGTTCATCCTTATCCGACTGAAATCAAGAATGGCAAGTGCATTGGAACATAACCAAAGGTACGTATGAAAGGTATGTATGTACCTTCTTCTTCAGTGCAGCTTCTTTGCAACAGGCTTGTGGTACTTGAAAAATCAGGATCAGAGAAAGGTCAGAAAATGAGGAACTATAGTGGGGAAGTAATCATCTTCAACGCAACTGAGACTTGAGATACTTGCAAATTCATGATAAAAGTAAATTGTGTTTGTGATGGATTCAACGGGTCCAATCCTATGCACCAAGAAGCCAGCTTTTGGTGATCTTCATTGTCATCGATTATTTAGACGAAAACCAAGATTGAAAAACACAAGCAGCTGTTTGTAAGAAGATAAACTGAGAGAATCAAATAATCGGAGATACAGAAATTAAAGGTACGCTCTAAATACTTGACATAACATATGAATTTCTTTGGTTTTATCTAATGATGTTATGAAAGGGAACAAAGAAACCAAGACAAATATTTGGAACTAAATCCTTTTATTACAACATCAACTTAAGAGTTAAGACCATGAAACTGCCTACCAAACAGAGACATTCATACAAACATGATAGAACACAGACAAGCATGAATCAAGTGAGACAGTCTACACATAGTGCCAGCTGATTTGCGGCAATATTTGCAATTTTCACCTCGCTATGTGGTTGATCTTTTCAGCTTTAGCCTAGCTATTCTCACAGCTATTGCCACTACTAGTATCTTGTCTTTGTTCTCCCCCAGGAACTGGAAAAAGCATGTCTCCAGCTCTTCTTGAACATCAAAACTCCGATAGCTCCCCAAAACCCTGTGAAGAATGTTGGGAAAAGTATGCCTAAAATAATCTCAATCCCAAGAATTACTTTTCCGTCTTTGTGCAATTAAATAGGAAATCAACAAAATCAATTATGAGAACAAAAATAACAAATAATCATCCACAAGCAAGACACCAAATTTAACGTGAAAAACCCTTAAAGGAAAAAACTATAGGCTGAACTCCGAATCTCCACTATATCACTAATAATGAGCTTACAATAATCCTCCAAGTTTTATGCCCTAAAACTTGAGGTTACACAATAAATCAAGAGAATACAAATTTATCTTTAATTAGGTTGAGAAACCTAATTAACTTCACCATCCAAAAACACTCCAAACAATAAAGTCTTCAAGCTTTCTATTGAATAGAGATGGTGCCGGATACCCACGAACAACAAACTGTAATTCTCTCACTTTATTCTTTTGATACTTTCTTGCTATCAAGCTTCTCTCATGTTTTAAATAAGACTTCCCAAAGCCTTATTTATAGTACTCTTTCTAATCCATTCCTATTATGGATTAGAAATAATTTATTCTCCTAATCAAATTAGGGATCACATTTCCTTATCAAATTCTTTTTCACAATTGATTCCTTATTAGACCAAAACCGTGTTTTGTCCAAAAAATCCAATTCCAAGTCCAACTTGGAATTCATATCTCCTTTTTCTAATTAGTTTTCAATAACACTTCTACTAATTAACATAATATTAACACTTCTACTAATTAACATAATATTAGTAGGTTCTCTATAATTTGATTCCAACTTGGATTCTAATTCTCATAGGTGAGGACCCATACCCAACAAAGAAACCACTCAATATATCAATCGTAATACTAAACCTTTTCCGATTCATCATCTGCTTCGCTTTTTTCTTCACGACTTGTGGTGGTTGAAGGTCAAGAAGATTCATCTGCAGGGCATTCATTTCTTTGGAAGTGGAGCTCCACACAGCTCACTGTTACCAGCATATATCGAGTACTGATCATCAAGAGTGCGTAGCTGCTGCCCTGTTGGAATTCGTCCCGAGGGGTGGTTGTAGGACAAATTCAAATGGCTCAAAAAGGTCAAAGCTACAATGCTCTGTGGGATCCTCCCTGAAAGATTATAATTACTAGAGAAATCAAGAGATTCTAAAGATGCCAATTTTGTTAGGAATGCTTCCTGTCAGATGATTATACGACAAATTGAGACCATGCAATCCAGATAGAAGCGTCAACTCTTCAGGTATTATTTTACCGACCAGTTTATTACTTGAGAGGTCCATATTGACTAACCATGCCAGGTTTCTTGTATACTCCTTTGATTACGTCCACCATAATCCCGTCGTCAAACCATTCTGATGAGTAGCCTACAGAGACTTGAGGATTTTCTGGTACCATAACCATGCCACTGAGATTGCCGAAACAAGAAGGGATTGTCATTGTCCCTTCTAAATTATTGTGTCCAAGGTCCAGGATTTGTAGCAGTTTGAGTTGGCACGTATTTGAAGGTATACTACCATTAAAATTATTTGTCTATTTTTTGAGAGGTCGTTTATTAAACTTAAAAGTAGGTATCTTGCAGAATGAATTAAGGTATGGAACCGTTTAGAAGGTTGTTGGCAAGGAGCAGAGATTAAGTTATTGGAAAGATTCGCGTCTTGTATAGTGGAAGGAAGACTGGAAATTGATCCAGTGATAGGATTGTTGATCGATGCTGGGATGACTCCTGTGAAGTTGTTACTGGAAAAGGTACAACTTTTGCAGCGCCAGCCTAGACCATGTTCTGTTAGACTCTTGAGCTTCCCCAGCCAGCCAATCAGGCAAACGACCACTTAATTGATTAGCACTCAGGATCCAGTATCTCCAAATCATATCTAATGCATTTAGAGAAATTACCTTCAGAGCTAAATATTTCTTGGTCACGAGCATGGACAACCCTCCCTCAATATGGCTAAACAAATTCTCAGCAAGATTTAGATGGACAACCTTTCCCCAAAATACAGGAAGAGAAGAATTAAAGCTATTATTGGAAAGATCAAGGACTCTTAACCAATTCATGTTGCTAAGAAGTTGCCTTCAAATGAGTTACTGCTAAGATCATCCAAGTGTTGGACGCTAGTAGAATTCACATACATATCATCAGACAGATGAATATTAGCTAGTCCGCAGTTTGAGAAGCGCAACTCTAATATTGAAGGCAGCATGTTGAGTACCTTGATCAAATTCTATGGTATACTTTTAAGATTGACGCCGTTGGAAATGGGTTTGCAAAATAAATATTAGAGCATTTTGAGGCTCAATTTAATGTGGGACCCACACTCCGAAAATGTCGGATCCATGCACCAATGCGTTCTCCTCCGCGAGGAGTATAATGAGGTATACTTATTTGTTCAAATTCATTAAGAATTGAATGAGAAAATTGACTCCAAAGTCACCTACTTGAAATGTTGTAACTTGCCGAATGAATGTCATGCGAATAGTTGCGTCCTATCTTACTTATTAGACGAATGGATGCCATGCCAACCTATATATAGCCTAACCGGGCAGCAATTAAAAATAAATTTTTTGCGTGCATTATTTTCCTGTCCATCAACATCCTCTCCATCTCATTTATCATTATAATAAGAAGTTCAAGTACAAAACATAGAAATTGTGTTCGAAGAATTATTGATTTCGAAGTGCTACTAATTAAGAATTGAAAATCCGTTTTATCTTGGAAAGTAATTATTCAAAAAACTTTTAGCACCAGTGAGGGAATAAATTTGCTTCAAGGAGACTTGGTGAATTCAAAGGACTTGGATTTATTTGTCTTTGTGTTTCCAGATTCTGAATTTTTTCAAGCAAGTACACTTTACTTTCTAAATCTGATTTGCTTACTAAATTTAAATTACTTCGTTATTGTATATTAAATGTTACTATATTTACAGAATAATAATCTTGAAGCAAATTTATCTTTTTTGTAATTATAGTTTTATTTAATATCATTCTGTAATTTGTATCTCTTTTTAAAAGAAAAATTACAGTTTATTTATTTGAACAGAAAATCGTTCTATAAACCAAATTTCTGATTTTTCAAAAATTTGTTGTTTGAATTTCTGGAAATTTGATTGAAATTTAATACACATTATTCTGTTATTATATATATATATATATATATATATATATATATATATATATATATATATATATTTTCAAACGTCATATGTTGTTTAAATATATAGTAGTAGTATAGTACTGTGTAGTGTAGTAGTAATTAATTAATAAATGCAAATTGCAATGGCACGTGGTTGTCAAAATAATCATTGTATTGGACACTAATTATAGAAGTAATATATCATCATTGCCAACGTTATCCTTAATAAAAAAAAAACTCATCCAGTAAATTTAATAAAAGAGAATCATCAGAGAATTAATTACTTACCCTGAAGTCTTGTGTGACAATTCGGATACACAATAAGAGAGAATCATCAGAGAAATTTGGATACACATTATTCTGTTAAAATTTCCTACTTTATACAACAGAAATTTATTTTTGTTTGTTTATGATTTTTCTTCTTTATACATTTCTTAAATTAATCTATGTTTGTATAACAGAAATGACATGTACTAGCACCATCCCTGCTGTGAGTATGTCTCATGGAGAAAAGCCTAAAAAGTTCAATGGAACTGATTTCAAGCGTTGGCAACAAAAGATGTTATTCTATCTCACAACTTTAAACTTGGCAAGGTTTCTTCAAGAGGAATATCCTACTCTTGTTGAAGGAGAAACTGATAAGGAAAAAGTGGCTACAGTGGAAGCATGGAAACATGCTGATTTTCTTTGCAGAAATTATGTATTGAACGGATTGGACAATACACTTTATAATGTGTATTGTACAATTCAAACTGCAAAGGGACTTTGGGAATCTTTAGACAAGAAATATAAAACTGAAGATGCTGGCATGAAGAAATTCATAATCGATAGATTTCTTGACTATAAGATGGTAGACTCTAAAGCAGTCATTACCCAAGTTCAAGAATTACAAGTAATCCTACATGATATTCATTCTGAAGGAATGTCACTAAGTGACCCATTCCAAGTTACTGCAATGATTGAGAAACTTCTACCATCATGGAAAGACTTCAAGAATTATCTTAAGCATAAACGCAAAGAGATGAATCTCGAAGAACTGATTGTGCGACTTAGGATTGAAGAGGACAATCGAGGATCTGAGAATAAAATGGAAAAAATTTCATTGAAGCATAGGCTAATGTGGTAGAACAATAGCCAAACAATAACAACAAAAGGAAGCGAGAAGGCGAAGGTACTTTCAAAGCCAAGAAAAAAATTCAAAAACAAGTGCTTCAACTGTGGCAAACAAGGACATAAATCAAATGAATGTCGCAAGCCAAAGAACTTCAAAAAAGAACAAAAGACTCAAGCAAATGTGACAAAACTAGAAAAACTTTTTGAAGATGTTTCAGACATTAATCTCTCTGCGGTTGTATCCGAATGTAACTTTGTAGGAAACACCAAAGAATGGTGGGTGAACACTGGCACTAGTCGCCACATTTGCTCCAACAAATGGATGTTCTCTACCTACAAACCAGTGGAAAATGACGAGCAACTCTTCATGGGAAACTCCTCAAGTTCAAAGGTTCAAGGACGTGGAAAGATTGTGCTAAAAATGACATCTGGCAAAGAACTGACTCTCAACGATGTGCTTCATGTGCCGGATATCCATAAAAATCTAGTTTCTGGTTCACTGCTTAGCAAGAATGGCTTCAAGTTGGTGTTTGTGTTTGATAAATTTGTACTTACCAAAAATGATATGTTTGTGGGAAAGGGCTATATGTCTGATGGGCTCTTTAAGATGAATGTAATGACTGTTGTATCAAAGTCTATTGATAATAATAAAATTAATTCTTATGCTTACTTGTTAGAATCTTCAAATATATGGCATACTATATTAGGACATGTTAATTATGATACAATGCGTAGATTAATTAATTTAGAGTTCTTGCCTAAATTTGATATTAATCAAAAGCATAAATGTGAAATTTGTGTGGAATCTAAAATGACAATATTATCTTTTCATTCCGTTGAAAGGAAGTCTGAACCTCTAGATTTAATTCATACTGATATATATGATTTAAAGTATGTGCAAACAAGAGGTGGGAAAAAATATTTCATTACTTTTATTGATGATTGCACAAGATATTGTTATGTATATTTGTTGAGAATCAAAGATGAAGCTATAGAAATGTTTCAACATTATAAAAATGAAGTTGAAAATCAACTTAACAAAAAGATTAAAGCTATAAGAAGCGATAGAGGTGGTGAATATGAATCACCATTTAAAGAGTTATGCTCTACTCATGGTATCATTCACCAAACTACCGCTCCTTATTCACCTCAATCTAATGGTATTGCTGAACGCAAGAACCGAACATTGAAAGAAATGTTGAATGCTATGTTAACTAGTTCCGGAGCACCCCAGAATTTGTGGGGGAAAGCTTTGCTTTCTGCCAATTATATTCTAAACAAAGTGCCTCATAAGAAAACTCACAAAACACCTTATGAATTATGGAAAGGTCATAGACCTTGTTATAAATACTTAAGAGTGTGGGGGTGTCTAGCAAAAGTGATGGTTTCTAAACCTAAAAAGGTTAAGATAGGACCAAAAACCATTGACTGTGTTTTCATTGGTTATGCAACTAACAGTAGTGCTTATCGTTTTCTTGTTCATAAATCTGAAATTCCTGATATTCATGTTAATACTTTTATTGAATCAAGAGATGCAACGTTCTTTGAGAATGTGTTTCCATATAACATGAATAAAGAGTCAAATTCACACAAAAGACCTTTAGAGACTACTAGTGATAATCCTGAAAATATAGACAAAGAGTCCGTAGTGAATGAACTTAGACGTAGCAAAAGAGCAAGGATTTCAAAATCTTTTGGCCCGAATTTTCTAACATATTTATTAGAAAACAATCCTCAAACTTACAAGGAAGCAACATCCTCTCCAGATGCTTCTCATTGGAAAGAAGCGATTAATAGTGAAATTGAATCCATTATGCAAAATCATACATAGGAATTGGTGGACCTTCCACCTGGTTCCAAACCCTTAGGATATAAATGGATCTTCAAAAAGAAGATGAAAGCTAATGGTTCAATTGATAAATATAAAGCAAGGCTTGTTGTTAAAGGATATAGACAAAGGGAAAGGTTGGATTATTTCAACACTTATTCACCAGTTACAAGAATCACATCTATTCGTATGCTAATAGCAATAGCATCATTAAATAGACTTGAAATACATCAAATGGATGTAAAAACTGCATTTTTAAATGGTGAATTAGATGAAGAAATATATATGGAACAACCTGAAGGTTTCATTGCTCCTAGACAAGAGAGGAAAGTATGCAAACTTGTTAAATCCTTGTATGGATTGAAACAAACACCAAAACAATGGCATGAGAAATTTGATAATGTTATGTTATCAAATGGATTTAAAATCAATGAGTGTGACAAATGTGTTTATGTCAAAAGCACTCAAAAAGAATATGTCATTGTTTGTCTTTATGAGGATGATATATTAATCATAGGTAGCAACAATGAAGTTATCAACTCTACCAAACGTATGTTGGCAAATAGATTTGATATGAAAGACTTAGGGGTTGCTGATATAATATTGAGAATCAAGATTTCTAGAACATCTGATGGAATTATATTATCTCAAACTCATTATATTGAAAAAATACTTAAAAAATTTAATAAGTATAATATAATTCTAAATAAGACCTCAGTTGATATAAATCATCATCTAGCCAAAAATGAAGGTAATAGCATATCTCAATTAGAATATTCTCGTATAATAGGAAGTTTAATGTATGTTATGAACTGTACTAGACCAGATATAGCTTATTCGGTAAGTAAGCTAAGTCGGTATACGAGTAATCCAGGTAAAGATCACTGGAAAGCTATTTTGAGAGTTTTGGGATATTTAAAACATACTCAAAATTATGGACTGCACTATACAAGATATCCAGCAGTATTGGATGGATATAGTGATGCTAATTGGATATCTGATAATAAAGATTCGAAATCCACAAGTGGATATGTCTTTACCCTTGGAGGTGCAGCGATATCTTGGAAATCCTCAAAACAAACGTGTATTGCGAGGTCTACAATGGAATCAGAATTCATTGCTTTAGACAAAGCTGGAGAAGAAGCAGAGTGACTTCGTAATTTCTTAGAGGATATTCCAAATTGGTCAAAACCTGTGTCAGCTATATGTATACACTGTGATAGCCAATCAGCAATTGGAAGAACACATAGTCATCTATATAACGGTAAATCACGCCATATACGACGAAGACATAATACCATTAGACAATTGCTCTCAAATGGAATTATCTCAATTGACTATGTAAAGTCAAAAGATAATATTGTGGATCCGCTTATAAAAGGTTTAACAAGAGAGCAAGTGGAAAGTTCATCAAAGGGAATGGGTTTAAAGCTTATTGTTTAAATAAGAGTCGTCATAGAGGCAACCCAACCTAGTTGACTGGAGATCCCAAGATTTAGGTTCAATGGGCAAACCGAACTATGTAGTACTCAATAAAGCACTGAGAAGATATTTACTCCTAACCATTCCTATGATGAGACAGTGCACATCTGCCGCGAGAATCAGGATAAGTTACGTTTTTAATGACTTTTATATCTTGAAATACGTTCAAGTAGGGTATTGCAGGATACTCTTGATAGAAGTCACCTACGTCAGTAAGAAGGGGGCCACTTCTGTGAGAATTTTGAAGGATGAATTCTCTAATATACTCACAGAACCAAGAGGTGTTTCAAGGCCAAAATGAACACAAACGTAAGAACCAGCTATGTCTGAAAAGATATTTTGTGAATTCTATTGTCTTGGTTTACACGAAAAGCTAACAGTTCAAAGACATCAAGTCTACTGATTAGCCAAGTAAATCTGATAGACTTTACTAGGGCAAGTTCAAAGCCACTAAGCTACTTAACCCGATGAAGTATCTTTTCTCATATATTCGAACTAGTGTCTGCATATTCATAATATTTTTTTTCTCCATGTTGTAAAGCCAATTTTACATTCATGTGGGGGATTGTTGGAAATGGGTTTGAAAAATAAATATTAGAGCATTTTGAGTTTCAATTTAATGTGGGACCCACACTCCGAAAATGTCAAGTCCATGCGCCAATGCGTTCTCCTCCGCGAGGAGTATAACGTGGTATACTTATTTGTTCAAATCCATTAAGAATTGAATGAGAAAATTGACTCCAAGGTCACCTACTTGAAATGTTGTAACTTACCGAATGAATGTCATGCGAATAATTGCGTCCTATCTTACTGATTAGACGAATGGATGTCATGCCAACCTATATATAGCCTAACCGGGCAGCAATTAAAAATAAGTTTTTTGCGTGCATTATTTTCCCGTCCATCAGCATCCTCTCCATCTCATTCATCATTATAATAAGAAGTTCAAGTACAGAACATAGAAATTGTGTTCGAAGAATTCTTGATTTCGAAGTGCTACTAATTAAAAATTGGAAATCCGTTTTATTTTGGGAAGTAATTATTCAAAAAACCTTTAGCATCAGTGAGAGAATAAATTTGCTTCAAGGAGATTTGGTGAATTCAAAGGACTCGGATTTATTTATCTTTGTGTTTTCAGATTTCGAATTTTTTCAAATAAGTACACTTTACTTTCTAAATCTGATTTGCTTACTAAATTTAAATAACTTTGTTATTGTATATTAAATGTCACTATATTTACAGAATAACAGCTCATGTCAAGCTTCTGCAAATTTGAAAGACGAGAAACCCAAAGAAGATCAAGCTAGAAAGGTTTCCAAGATGATGGGGAACAATTCCACTGAACTGGGCACCAGAGCTAGAGATTAAGATATCTCAGCTGCATGTGTCATTGATCCAAGGAACTTGGGGACTGAGCTGAACTGAGTTGGGTAGTTTTCGATCAAGAACAAAAGGAGGAAAGAAAACCCAGCAGTTGAAAGTTGTTTCTCCATTATAAGCACGGCACACAAACGAAATTGAAATTGATGACATTTCTTCAAGCAAATGTCTTTGGCATAGGCAGGTGCAGGCTATATAACTAATTTGTAATAATATATTATAGGAATAAATAAAGAAGACAAGGTCGAAATAAGTTTCTTTAGATTTGTGATAAGATCCTTAGATTTGTATTAAGCTTGGACTTATCGAACAACTTTCATATCGGGAGAAATCCCCAAAGAGTTAACAACTCTCCTGGGATTGATTTCTTTGAACTTGTCAAACTAATAATCATGAACGCACTAGAATCAATTGACTCATGATCTTCTGGTGAAATTCCTCCTAGAGCATGTCTGGTATGACCTTTTTGAGTCACTTTGAATGTTTCGTATAACAATTTGACAGGGAAAATTCCATTGAGCACCCAACTCCAGAGCTTTAATGCTTCAAAGCTTCATCGGCAATTAAAGCTGGACTTTGTGGAGCTGCTCCACTTACAAAGAATTGCACTAGTACTGATGGTGTGACAAAACCAAAGTGGTTGGGTCTTATTTGAGCATGGGAATAGGATTTGTGTTGAGTTTTTGGGGTGTCTGTGGTCCTTTACTGTGCGTCTAGATCAGCGAATGTGGTACACTTGTTTTCAGCAAATGCACTTTAGATTCTTGCTTTGCTTGGCTTGGCTTCATATAAAATTATAAATAAATGTATTGTGCTTATGCTTCCTTAAGTTATGAATTAAGGACCTCTTCATTTCATTTAAAATGGAGAGTATATGTCATACGCTCCATCATTCATTATATAAAATAAGTCTCATTGGTAAAATATATTAAAAAATAATAATAAATAAAAATTATTGTTGGATTAAAAGAGTGATGGTATAAAATTAAAAACACCCATGAATTGTTGCATGTTATGAACAAGTTTGTTATCCTAAAATTTTAAAACACAGAACCATCCATGTTATGAATGAATGTACGTAGTTTAGGAAGGGCTATGTGCACAACAAACGTACGGTGGTACGTACATAGTTAATGACAAACAAACAATTAAATAATCAAATGTTTTTATAAACATTAAAGAAGAATGAATCATAGTAACCCATTACGTACGTACGCTACATGATTTAGTGTTAATTAATCAACATATATATATATAGGCCAGAAACAGAAAATACAAACGCTCCGATCAGAAAATGCAGCAAGTGTTGCATGGCGGCTCATGAGGAGGATGAAATTAGAAGATGCATAAGTGTATGTAAATATAATTAATTAATTATCCGACTGATTATTTGTAATTCAGAGTGCTCGGGCTTTTATAATGTCAAGGCTCATCTCACTAGGATCCGTTGCTTGCAATTCAACTTGAATTCCATCCAGTTCTCGCTTGAATCTATCCTTGGAGCTTGCATAAACCATCTTCATTCTCACCTTGGACGTATCCGGTGACCTGAATTATTACTCGTACGTACAATTAAGAAAATAAATAAATAATTAGATTAGATTAATTAGATTAGATTAGATTAGATGGATTAGATACTTAGATTAGATTAGATTAGATAAGATTACCAAGCAATGAAGAAAATCTTGCTCTTCTGGCAATTTTCATTAGTAGTGAAATCAAAATCGTAGACAGCATAGCGGCACTCATCCGCAGGTAGAGAATTGGTGAAATCTTCGTAGCTTTCGTCGGGGCTCCCTAGCTTCTCCACCACCACTTCTTGACCCTCAATCTTGAAGATAATGAAACGGTGGTTTCTCTTTGCTTTTAACTCCAAAAACTTGGCCTTACACTCATCTTCCACAGCCATTCCAGATGCCGCGTTCGCCTACCAAAAACCAACAGTACATTAATAATAATAAAGCAAAGCATGCATGTTTTGTATATATATATATATATATATATAATGAACCTCCTCTCAAGTCTCAGGTATATATGCATGCACCTTCTAAAATTCTCTTCCTTTTTCATTTCATTCAAAGCTTCGACCTTTTTCGGAAAAAAATTAAACATGAATATTCATTGAAATCACTGTTTATAATTGATATGTGCATAAGTTTGATTTCTCATGTCCAAAAACAGACAATAATAAAAAAATCTACCATACTTCCTGAACAATAATGCTGAATTGTTATAAATAAGAGATACAAAATGATGGCGGTGGATCATTTTCAATTAAGATGTTTGGTTTCCATGAGACAACAGAATACATGGTGCATGCATGTGTTGTTTAATAATATATCCTCGAGAGGGAGAGGGAGAGGGAGAGAGATCGAGAGAGGCGTACCATGGTGTGTTTGCGGTGGGATAAGGAGTAGCAAGCAGGTAGGCCTGTGAAAATGAGAAATGATGAGAAAGAAGAAGAGAAGAGAGGGGAAAGGTAGGTAGGTAGGTAGGGAGAGATCCTTGAATTTGGGAATTAGACATAAGAGAGAGGACGAGGTGGTGGATGAGCAATTCACGGGGTACAAGAGATTTTTCAGGTGAAAATTAAGGGTTGAGAGATCATGTACTCTTTAATGGGTGATTACTCCCAATAGATATGTTACTATTTACTCCTCCTACTTTAAACATTTTATTCCACCAAAAACTCAATGGGTGATTTTAATTACTGCTCAATAAATACTCCAATATGAATTTATTAAAAATACATAAGCTGAAACCCAACATCCTCAAGCCTCACCGGAAATAAATTCAAACCTGCAATTACATGTAGGGATATTAGATATATATGTTTCATTATGAATATAAAATGTTCATAATATATGTCTAATTATGAATACTTTTTTAATTATTAATACATGTCCATAAATATTTGACAAATTAGATTGCGTGTATGTGAAAGATATAATAAATTAAAGTGAATTATTTTTTTAATTCTTACTTATCTCATGTATGTACATACGTCACAATTATAATTAGATTGATTTTTTTTGCAATATATACTGAACTCTTAATCAAATGATAGTTTAAGAATCATGACGTTATTGATTTTATTTTTAAAATCTAAAATCTAAAACATAATTCTCTAGATTAGCTGGAATTATAATAAAATACCACATACTCTAATCTTCAAGAAAAATTTTATGCGAATATAATAATTAAATATAAATGTTTTATAATTTCACTTATTTAAATTTTGTTGGGGGTGAAAACATTGGCATAGAATAGTTCGATCTTCAATAAAAAAAAAAAAAAAAAAAAAAACATGCCGCGTTTTAACAGTTTTATTTCACCCGCTCCCCTTGTGCGTGAAGCCCAACCACCCTTCCCGATCTCCCTTCTGTTTTTACCCTCTATTTTCAAATTTCAAATTCCCCACTAAACACTAACGGCGCCGTCACCATATCTATCCCCTAGGCCCTAACCCACAACTCCATGAACGGCAAATCAGATTCCGTGACCTTCACCCATATAAAACCCATGCTCCCCCATTTCCATAACCCAAACGACCCCCTTCCTCTCTCTCTAAAATCCATTCCCTTTATCTCTCTTGAACAATGATCTCTTCCTTACTCCATGGTCAAGTGGTTTGCGCCGAGCACGGCATCGACACCACCGGCCCGTACAACTTTTATTGGGAACTCCACCTCGATTCAAGAGATGTTCAGAAGGGTTAGTGAGCAGCAGCAAAGTTCCGCAGGAAAGCTTTCTTGCATTGGTACACTGGAGAGGGCATGGACGAGATGGAGTTTACAGATCTAGTCAGAGAGCAACATCAATGATATGATTTAGTATCTGAATACCAGCAGTATCAAGATGCAAGAGTATTTTCCCCAACTTTCTCGATCGATTACACCCAAAACGTTGAGAGTTTCTAAATATGGGACAATTTGAGAAATCAAATCCAACGCCATATGAACAAAAAAATTTGACCCCTCACTACTATTCTATTCGGTGGCCTCAGAAGGATTGTTTTGTGAATGTTTAGTTGTTTACTTATACTATTAGCTTGGTTGTTGCCTTTGACTCTAATTCTGGATAGCATTTGGAAAGTATTTTTGAAAATGGATGTAATTTCATTTAAATTTTTAAAACAATTACTATTACATTGTCGTTAATTTATAATTGTTATAGTTATCTGTATCAAACATACTATATAATTTTGTACTAATTTTAAAACTTTGTGAATTAATAAGAAAAGGTTAAACTTTATTTCTAATTTTAAAACAAAATTATATAGTTTTTACTTTGCATTGGAGGACAAATTTAGAGCACAAACATCGTTTTTCTATGTATAAACATATAAACCTAATATACAAATTCGGAGGAAAGTTTTGACGTAAACAATTTGCTCAAGCCTTTTGGCTTCTAAATATGTCCAACTTTTAACATCATTCATTTTTTTTACGAAAAAATTATTTAATCATTTAAAATTAATAAAAAAAAATATTTTGTCCCTCCGACACATTCTAAAAAATTAATTTTTGGTTTCGTTCTAAAATATATGAACAAAATAGCTTTTGAAAGAATAAATATACAAGTGAGTACTGATTTCTCAAGAAAATAAGTTGTCCAAGGTAGTCATATATATTTTAAAACGAACGAGTATATTTTTGTATGATGAAGTATTTCATTTTAATTACTAAAATTAAGTTGCTTAAGATCGAGTGGCAACTAATTTTGTAGAGGGCCTTTGTTAGGCCTAGTTAGTTAAAGTTCCATAATTTACATAATTAGTATTATCTAGCTTGCTCAGCCTAACTTAATTTCAAACGCAAAGCAAACATTGATCATCGGTACGGTAGGGAACGTCGTCCACAACAATTTATAAGATTGATCATCCGTATTCACTCTATTAATTTCTGTAATGCATGCAAATTCATATTCATATTAATTTCAGGAATATGTGTAGCTAGGGAGACGGTCCGGCCAGTCACCGGAAATTTGGATGAACTTCCTTATTAAAACCTATATCCCACCGTGTAGCTAGTATATTTATAGCTAGATTCAAATATATATTAGTAACAATTAAAAGGCTGGAGACAGTGCTGGTGACTCAATGAACTTGTCGGTGGACACCGGTCCGGGTGCAGCCAGGAACTTCCCAGGAGTTGTCGGTCCAGGTGCCACAATTCCTGAGCTTTTGATCTCCGCCATCCCGCGACGTGCATTTTCTCCTTGTGCTTGGCACAATTTTGGAAGATACACCCCTGCCAAAATTAAAGGATAAAAATATAAAATGAAAAATAGAGATAGCTAGCAAAATCAATGCTTGATTTATGTACGTAGATTATTAATCCACTAGTGTGACATATTTAGAGCCTTGACATAGTCGATCGACTAGCTAGATACAATATGTAACAAGCTATTCTACGTAAAATGAAAGAAAATAATTAATATAGCCCATGCATATATAGTTATATAAAACTAGTTGTACGTACGTACCTTCACCGGCAGCAAGATTGAAGTAAAGATCAACAATGTTGGGGCAAGTCTTGTAGCATGGAGTGGAGCAAAGCTTTTGTGTGAATTGCGAGTCAAGAAGGGAGTCCGATGAAATTCCGAGCACGGTCCTCTCTAGGCCGCAAGCTTGGATACACGCATCACTTTCAATCCAATTCTTGAGCTTCTTATTATTATTATCAGTAGCCTCGATCTCCGAGCTACGACAAGTGTACGCTTCCTCCCCACTCCTACACACCCGCTGCTCAAGCACACACCGCTTCCCACTAGAAGATATCGCGAAAGCACACCACTCTTTGTTCAAATTCTCACATTTTATGTTACTTCCTACAAAATCACAATTAACCAAAAACCAAAATTAATATATATATATATTATTTAACTCAATTAATCAATCAAACTAAGAAACATATATACAAAATAGCAAACACACACACACACACACATATATATATATAATGTTGTTTAATTTTAACTAATAAATTATAATGCTACGACGTACCTAAGGTGCCTTGTATGCACAAGGCAAGTGCAAGAGCCAAAATTGCCAAATAAGAAGCCATTGATGTGTGATTACTGGTGGCTTTTGATTTGGTTAGGGAATTAAGCTGCAATTATAAAATGGCTTGAGCTAATTGTCCGAATAATTAATAATGCTGTGAATTAGATAGCTATTTATAGTACTTGTTTGTTATGGACAGTAGTGTTAAATTAGGGGAGCAATTTGACTAACTGCCCCTCTACCCTGGCCTACTACTTGGTAAGGAATAATGACGAAGCATATATCTATCAGCTTCCCATGAGTGCAACCCACCCACAAGAAATTAATTTCACGAGTTAATTGAGAATTGATAACTCGATCGATCGATCGCTAGCTATCAAGCTCATAGTCATAGTCAAAGTCTCCGCTAGTTATGGCGTACCAATTGAGGCAAGAATTCCACATGCATATTTCTGGAAAACGTATAGGAGGTAGGGCTAGAGGCCTTGCTAGTTAATTTCTTCATTTTGTTGTATTCTTTGAAAATACTTGAAAAGAGTTCACATCTCCGATCAACACACACACACACACGCCAATGGATTGATTCTATTTTGTGCAATATAGCTTTGCTGATTGCACCGTACGTACGTTGATATAAAAGTTGACAAGTGCCTGCATGCCTTGTCATGCACGAACAAGTCCCACAATACTGGAACGACAAAACATAATATGGCGACTTCACCCTGCAGCCTGCCTATTAATTAATTCCAAAAAAATAAAAAAATAAAGATATTGTCGTCTCAAATGATCAAAGTATATATACATGCGCTTACTTTAACTGTAATTTGGAAATATTAAGAAAAGTTTTGTTCGCCTAACTTTCCTTCATTTTTTTTAGAAACCTTTTTTTCTTTACGGTCAAACAGTACTTCACCATCAAAAATGTATTTATATATGGCACACCCCACAGTGCATGCGGGAGAAAACAAAAAGATCGAATTCAATTGGGATGGAGAATTTATATATAGTATATATATATATATACTTATAGTCCAAGGAAATAAATAAAATAAAAATTCATTCTAGATATAAACGTACATTTAGTTCATCAGAAAAAGCTAAAGACGACGGCTGTACTCCGACTCCAAGTGTATATATCAAATTTTGAATTTCAAATGTTACTACACATACATACATACATATTAGCTATCAACAAATTAGTTAGAAATTCCTTATGATGTTGAACAACTTATGTATTGATGATCAATTGATTGATAGTGTTTAATTTGCTTATTAAAAAATAGATACTAAAAGTAATTACTAAATGATGTGTGCATGGTTGATTATGACCATTAGGCATACTCATGTATGGTGACGTTCTTCAACTAATTACAAATTGACACATTATTTAATAACCTATTTTTTGTACTAAATTTTTTTTGAAAGTGTAGCATTATTCATTGATGACTTATGTATTTTATATATATTTAAAATTCTAAAATAGGAGACTTTTAGTGTTATTAATTTATAATTGTCGGAAAGAGACAATAGGATTGATGAGACGGTAGATAAATTAGGCGCATAATAAATCAATTATATAATTAAAATCACAAACTTAGTTTGGTTTCATTAATTTTTGATTTAGCTTCCCTAATCATATCACCATAAGTACTATCTAAATTTGTATCAATTAAATATTATCCAAATTTAAAAATATTTCTCTCTCTATAAAGAATAGAAAGAAGAAATATCATTTTCTTTCCTATTCAAATTAGTATAAGTATTATACAAAAAATTATAATCATAAAAAATATATCCACCGTTAAAAGTCTAAAAGAATTTTCATCCATTGAAATTTTAATAAAAAAATCTGCATGCGCATCAAATGGTGAAAAAATATCAAATTACTTTCATTTTTAAAACAATTATATTATTTAATATAATAAATTAGTTAACCGATATAGATTTCAATTATACTATGTATAAAAATATGGTGTATTAATTAGAATTGGAGGGATGGTATAATGAAGGAGATATAAATCCGAATTTTGAAGACTTTATGGTTTTTAATGCACTAATCCCCCTCTTTAATTATTCCGTCACTTGCGGGGCAAAGTGTATACATAAATGATCAACGTTTTTTAGGTGGAGAGAAGACCAAGTCGAGTTCGTTATTAGTAGGAGTAGCAAAAAAAAAAAAAAGGACTTCTGACTTTTATTGTTTGAAGGATGTTTCGTTTTTCTTGACTTGACTAATTAATTAGTATTACTTTTATCCATTAATATATATCGTTTTAAAACTGTGTACAAAAATTAAGAAAATAATTGTATAACATTAAATATAATATCAATTATCTATAATACCCTTAAATTCTCATAATTATCATACTTATCTCATACTCTCTTCTCATCTGTAACATTTTGTCATGAGGGGTAATTTTAAAAAAATTATACTCCCTCCGTTCCTTAAAAACTGCAGTTTTAGGAAGAAAAAAAAATTATTCCTTAAATAATACAGTTTTAGGAACCCAATATAGTTTTTGTATGTTTTTTTCAAATATACCCTTGTTTTAATTTATTGCAACAAAGAGTTATTACGTTCACTAATAATTTTTCTCTTCACATAATTAATGAACACATAAGGCTAGCTTTGTCATTTTATCTCACTTATTGATTTGTGTGTTTTTTGCTAAAACTGCAATTTTTAAAGAACGGGAGAGTAGTTAATTATCCTAAATTATATAAAACGATAAATAATTATGAAGAAATAAAATTATCTAAAACGATATATATTAAAGAAGGGATGGTGTCCTAGTAGTTCAATTGTGATCCCAAACTTCAGGAAAAAAAGAAGCAGCAGCAACAGCCATCTGAAACTGAAATCTTTGTCTAAACATAGTTTCAACGTGGTGTGCTTTGCATTCGGTTAAAAGATTTTGGCAATGTACCGACTTCTGGTCCCACGCAGCTCCATCGTTTCTTTTTCTTGTTTAATTGACAGAATTTTCATTAAAGTCAAGTAAGTGAAATAAATTAAGGCAATCACTCTGTCTTCAAAATCAGAATTAATTTTTAACATTAATAATATCTTCCTTTTCATGGAGTATGTTTTTTGTTCCGTTTGTGAGGCTTGTTGGAAGATTTTGATTTCGCTAGTGGGTAGTTTTTTTTTATTTTCGTTCGTGAGAATTTTTCCGGTGCGTGCATAGATTGTTAGGACATAGTGTTTAGATTTGCGTGTGGTGTTATCTTGACGGTCGATTTTTCTTTTACTCATATTGAAAAACTGCTCAGATTTACGTATTCTGTTTTTTTCCTTGGAATATGACGGTTTTTCAGAAGTTTATATGGTATCCACGGACTATTTCTATAATTGGTCCTTTTTCTAATTATCTGTTATTTTGTTTGAAATGATTATATTTTAAATTTTTTGTATTGTAATCTTTTCATTATTGTAATAATTTATAGTTTCAATATATTTCAATCTGATAAAAAAAATTGGTTTCTTATGAGAGGTAGTGGGGAGTTACTTTTCTGTAAATTGTTACAATAATGAGTATCTATTCCATCGTTCCATATATATAGATATACATTTTTTTTTCTCTATCAAAATTAGATATAATTTCTAATTTTAAATTATAAAATTTCATAAAAAATTTAACATATAAATTTTTACAAATAAATTTGATAGTTCTACAAACTCCTCCTCACATGAATAGTAAGTGAGGTTCACTCTTATGTGAAAGAGTATCTTGTGAAACTAACACTTTCATTTCTAGAAATATCAATTCCGTTTTTATATTTTGGAATACCTAAATTATATCATGTCATCACTATTCCATCTTTGTATAATGTTAGGAAAAATTTTAGAAAAGTAATTTATTTAAGAGAATAAATCCTCATTTTACAAATTTGTTTTTAATTTTGGAATGTAAAGAGTAATTAGTTAATTTTTAACTTTTTTATCGATAATAATGATATCACGATCTGATTCATTAAACAAATATGGACTGAAAGATCTCTGACTTCTCATGGGATTGGATTGGATCATCTCCATTGGACCTAGGTCTTGAATGGCCCAGCTTGTTGCTTGAAATATGGGCCATATGTCATAGATCATAAAATTTTCAATTAACCCAATCTCATTCAAATTGCACCCAGGCTAAAGTAGCCCCGACAACAACAACATTCGTTCAAAGAATAAAATTGTAGCTGCTATGGATTTTTTTAAGAATGAACTTTGAAGTCCTGTCTACCCACTTTTTCTTTTTTTTCTTTTTATTATTTTGATATTGGTGACGACTTAGCCCTCATATCGGATCTTCAGCTGCTGATTCCTGTTCGTCCAAACTTGCAAGAACGCTCTTACGATATGAAATGGCTCGGGCCGCTGTAGAGCGCCTTGGGTGTGAAAATTAGTGAATAAGATAAAGAGATAAGTAATCAATTTGAGTTTCTCTATTTGTATTTTCATACATTTTGTCCTACTTGAGACGTCCCATCAGATACTAAAATATGAGCATTACAGATCTTATAGACAGCGTCCCATCACCTGACTTTCACACCGCTCAAGATACGGTTATATGGAATCCTTTGAATTGGACAACCTCTCCAAACTTCCTAAGCACGTTTTGCTTGAGCTATTGTGCTGATCAGAGCAAACGATTTTTGGGTCTGAGCTAACAGAATGTGAGTTGGGCTTATCAGGCCATATCCTAACAGATACATTTAATTTTTCACCCAATCATTAATCTCCTCATCACCCGAGGAATGGTACCAATAGCACTTATCCAAATTCTCATTGCTTTGTTTTTAATTAGGATTAGTGAGACTCGGAGGATAAAGGCACAAAATCTAACAAACTGTTACCCACCCCACCCCAACCCACCCTACCCTACCCTTCATGGTATCAAATGATACATGGCCACTGCCGAGACTTGATCCCTCTCCTTTGTTGTGGCAAACAAACGGTTGCTTAGTCAATCTGTTTGTTGAATTTTTAAAAAACCAAAATTTTAATATACAAAATTTTCCTTAAGATACTTCAACATGAATACATGTACTTGTGCATGATATTACGATGAGCTTTACAAAAGTATCTTCCACTCTAATATATGCTTAATTTTCTAAAAATTAAAACTCATATTTTAAGACAAAAATAAAGCTCAATTAGGGCTATCTTGTCTTGTTAATAAAGAGAATACTACTATATATTATTAAATATTTACACGAATTTTTACTCAACCAACAAAAATATTAGGCATTGGGGGGGGGGGGGGGGGGGGGGGGGGCGGGGGTTGGAAATTAAGTTTGCTATATACAACATTCTTATTAATAGGTTTAGTTTTATTACATTTGTTCTTTTCACAGGATTGGTATCAAATATGTTGTTTCGTTTCTAGTGTTGAAATCCTTTATTTTCTTTTTTGTCTAAAATTGGGCTTATTATAGATATTTTTTGAAGCTGTCAAAAGTTAGTGTTCCATGTTTAAAAAAAGAATTGTGTTTACATAAAACACAATAAGATATATTATTTAGTTTTTTTTATTTAATATTAAACTTCAACATCTCATGTTTATTAATGAGAAAAACTTGTTGAAAGAATTTAATTTAGTGTCCTGTGCAAAGTTAACATTTTTGCTATCAAATGGTTCTGCCTTAATTAGAAAATCTAGCAGGACCATGGATCTACATAAAGTCATAAACATATTTGTAAAATGACGATATATTTGCCATCAAATAGCTGTACGTTCTGAATTAATTCGTGTGGTTATGGATATTATTTTTCTCTTTTATGTCATATTATTAGGGAAATGAGTTATACGTGGTTAAATTTATGACAAAAATAAATTACAGGTAATATAAGCGATAAGATCGGTTAAATAAATTATAGGAGGATCATCATTCTTAATTCATTCATATTCCATTTATGCATGTAAGTCTATATATATTTATTATCGACACAAATTTATCATC